>JAJHUR010107609.1:0-18848 GCA_027495735.1 Lutjanus campechanus | reverse complement strand
TTGATGGATTTGTGATCCTCTGACTTTTCATCTAGCATCACCATTAAGTCAGAGTTTTGACTTATTTAGTGAAATATTTAAACATTTACATGATGGATCATCAGGTGACATTAAAGGAGCAGTGTATAGTGTGCTTACTGGAATATCATTATAGAGATAAAAGAGTGCAAATGAAACTGTAAGTTTTATAAAGTCAATTTAAACCACAAAGAGTAGCCTACAGATACACTGTAAGGAGAGAAAATATAGTACCACAGCAGATTTATTATTGAATATTTATAGAATTATTATGTAATAGTTCTTCCATTATCCATTGATGTTTTCCCAGACTGACCAGGTACCCACATGTTGCAGACGTGCTTCATGTACAGCCTACAGAACACAAGACACTGCTTGCCCCACCTCACTGACGAATAATAATTTGGTTGGATAAAAGTTTGTACAGCCTGAGGCTAAAGGCTTTATGAGCTGGTATTAAAGGTGAGGGATGCAGGAATCTCACAGGGATTTTTTTTCTCAATGGCCCAGCAGCTGACTGTACTGCTTTTCATTCAGATTAGTTTATTAATTGATTATTTATTAATTGGGTTTTATTGCTTAGAATGACTTTATTTAAAAGGACTGTTCAGCCCCCAAATCAAAAATACATATTTTCTTGTGGCCTGTAGTGCTTTTTATCCATCTTGACTGTGTTTACTACTTTTTTCTGCAGTAGAATCTACCGGAACTACTTTCTTTCTACTAGAAAGAAAGTAGTTCCTACATGAAACTACTCACAACAAGGTCTGTGGATTATCTTGAGTAATTGGATCATGATTTTTGGAAAGAGACACTGGTTTTGAACTTTTCAGATGTATTTTTTGGTTCTTTGAGCACCACAAGCCAAATGCCATTTAGTCACATTATATTGGAGAGAAGGCAGACATCTCTACGGCCGATATCTTCAAAACCTCTGGAACTGACAACAAAAAAATCTGGATGGATAAATAGCACTACAGGCCAGGGGAAACTTTTGAGTTGGGGGTGAACTGTCCCTTTAAGTATTTGAAGTATTAACTTTATCATGTCTACAATATGGGTTCAGAAGTTTTTTAGTTTCTGTGTTGCTGTGTTGTCAAATATTGTCACAATATCGATAAATATAAATTTCAAGGTATTTGGTTAAACAAATATATTGCAAAGTGTGATTTTGCCCTGCCAAAATTTCATGGTTATCTGATGTTTGTTACTTCAATTTAAGGTAAATTTTCAACTAGGCTACAGTGCTGCTGAAATAAACAGTCAGTTCATGGATTTGTTGACGGATACAAGATGAGTTGGCGACAATTTTGGCATTAAATTTATCATTTAAAGTGATATATCAAGCAAATATGTCAAACATTAACCCAGTCCAGTTTCTCTAATTTAAGCATTTGCTACTTTAATCTGTTTTTATATCATTAGTTTGGATTTTTAGTCCGTTGGACTTGAGGTTTCTGCCGTCTCTGCCTTCTTTTCTGCAAGTTTTTCCTCGCCACTGTTGCCAAGTGCTTACTCATGGAAGGAATTGTTGGGTCTCTAAACAATATTGTGAAGAGTAGAGCTACTATATATGAAAACTAATGTCACAATGATTAATCAATTATTAACTGACTATTAAACTAATGTCCATCTATTTTTTATTTTTTTTATTTTTTTTAAAGAAAAAGTGGCCAAATTCTTTGATTCAGTTTCTCAAATGTGAATATTTTCTAGTTTCTTTACTCCTCTATGACAGCAAATGAAATATTTTTGGATTGTGGAAAAAAACACCCTGGCAGCCTGCTTTGGGAAACAACTAATCAGTTAATGATAATGAAACTCATCCTTAGTTGCAGCCTAAATAAAAACTTTCTTTACAAAATGTGGGTTCTAGAAACTTCTAATGATTTTTTTTTTTTACATATTGACTAAACAATTATTTCATCAATGGGGAAAAACAGTCAACAGTTTAATTGGTAATGAAAATAATCATTAGGGCGGCCTGTTTCATTTATCTGTCCGGAGTAATTGAGATGTAAATGAATGCTGTTGGCTCAGACAGAGGAGAACAGTCCCAGATTATCATCACCCAGGGAAGTTGCTAAATTTTGGGCGTTTGAAGAGGAGTGTTTGTGTTTGAGAGAGACAGATGATCAGACATGCTGACTGCCTGTCTTCTTCTCTCCTCTCTGACACAATCCTCCCTCTGACTCCTCGCCTGTTCACCGTGGGGTGTTCATGGCTGCGGGGCAACCTTCCTCACCGCCGGGGCATGTGGTCGTCATGGCAGACGGGGTCAGAGGTAGTTTGGCAGCTCCGGCAGGGGGGCAAGAAACCCTCCATTTGCCGCGGAAAAAAAACAAACAAATAGCCTCTCCGCATGCAACAAAGGATACATTTTTAGCTCAGTTAAGCAATTAAGTGATGAGCTAGAGGAGGGACATGATAAGGTTGGTGTTTAAAGTGGAAATAGACAGATTTTTTTTTTGCTCTAACATGTCATTATGAAGTAAATATTGATTACACAGTGTAATGTCTATGGAATGTACCATCTGTGTTTAGAACAGTTACCTGTAAGCCTTGCATAGTTGTGCCACCAGGCACAAAATTTTCTGGGAAAGGATGTCTCCATCATAGACTCAATGAATGAATGAATCATGCCTTTTCCGCTCAGGTTTTCTTCTAACATTACTCTCCCCTCCACCCTGACGCCAAGGCCTGCAGTAGTTACTTGTTTGTGTCAAGCTATAGGCTAATGTCATTAATACTATGTTATTACTATGCAGTGCACATCATTACAATAGCTTTTGTCTGTTCCCAAATTCAATATAAAATTGTGACAATGTCAATGTACCTCTTTAATGAACATGCTTCTTTCTTATCTCTTATTTTCAAAGTGGTGTTTATCACTTCCTCGTGGAGTTAGGCTCCAATAATACCACTTGAAAACACTAGGGGGAGTTGAAAAGTTGTCTATTTCTGCTTCAAAGAAAGAAAACAATGTATAGACTCGTACAAAAGTAATTCCTGTCAATCATCACCCACAACCCACCAGAAATATGTGGTGGCGCCTGCATCTACAGAGACCCTGACCTCCGCCCATACCGTCTTATTTTCTCATTATTTTATTGTGTTCAGGACGCTTTACCAACCCAAAATGTCAGTGTTTGACATCCTGAGAATGAGACTCAACAATCAGCTATCTTTCAAATCCTTTCAAATCCTTTTTAAAACGTTGGAGATCTCACAAAAAGCTTTTTTTCTCCTTATACATACTTATGTGGCGTTAAAAAGTAGCGGTGAAGATAAATCATCTGGTCATTAGGTCCATATGTTTCTGTTATGTTCACTGAAATATGAAATCTACAGAAATTCACATCATTTTAGATTCCTCTCAGACTGCAACTACTATTGTAACTACTGGTGCTCCTCAGTTTGGGGATTCAAATTTTAGACTTGTTGAAGGAACCTGAGGCCCTCAAGAGGATGGAGATTTAAAACAACCAATAGCTTCAGGTTTCTTCAACAAGTCTGACTAACTGATTATTTTCATTATCGATTAAACTGACAGGTATGTTCTATATCAACCAATTAGTCCATAAAATGTCAGAATATAGTGGAAATACCAATCACTATTATCCAAGTCAAGATACCAAAATATTCAAAATGTAAAGATATTAAGTTTACTATAACAAGGACCAAGAAAAACAACATGTACGCCATCTGTGTTCATCTCCGTGTTTTCAAATGGAAACTTGCAGTCATAAGCAACACTACTGAGAAGCTACAGAATGATATAAAAACCTCAAAACAACAACAACAAAAAGATTAATAAATTCTGAAAAATGCTGCTGATTATTATTTTCTTTTGACCGACTAATTGATAAACTGATACATTGTTGGCCATCGTTCAGCTAAATGGTAACTCTAGATTTCCAAAATTCTCGCGAGCTTGTCCATTTTATTAAAATATAATTATGTTTAATAATGTAACAATGCTGTGATTAAGATCCGCTTACATTTAGGGACAAAAACATCTGGTTAGGGTTGAGGAAACATCATGGTTTGGATTAAATGATCACTTTTGCAACATCATTCTCAGATCTGGGTTTCACATCTCGACACGACCCCGATCGTTTCAGCTCTATATTACTTCCTCTTCTGTGGGTTGAGACAAAATCCTCAAAACATATGTTAACCTCTCCAAAACCTCTACATAAACTCAGCAGTGTGTGGTGGTCAGACCAACCAAAGCTCAAACTCACATCTTCAACATATAAGATGCTCATTAGACATAAACACAGATGCAGATCCAGCTGTTGATTGTTATCTGCTGTGGTTGGTGGCTGCAGACCAAACCGCAGAACATGCTGCGTGCAGTCTGATGATCTGCTTAAAAGATCTACAATGAAACTATTACCACATACTCCAACATACTACACGTAAAACTGATTTATATTCTTGGAAACATTAGAGGAAACGCTGCAGGGCAACATACTGATGTCCACAGGCTGTCAGCCAAAAACACTGAGGCAGATACATTGATTTTTCTTAGTGTTTACTGCTGTTGAATCAGATAAGAGGTGGTTTTGCTCAATCTCTGCAGTCCTCTTGTATATGTTGGCCTGAACTCCCATCAATTACAGTTTCCGCTCTTGTTACTCTGGATTGTTTCTGGAAAAGTTGCTCAATGTGTAATAGACTCCATTAGTCACAGTGACTAACTCTGGATGTCTCGTCTTTCTCTTTCTCTTCCAGGGAACAATGAAGATGCTGCTGCCTCTGGTAATCCTTCAGCTGCTCTTGGCTCCAGCGCTCTCGGTAAACTCCCAGAGGATCCACTGATCATGAGCACAGAAACAATGAAAGCTGCAGACAAAGCCATAATGTTATCCAGTATTTTAAACTTAGATACAATACTAGTATCCAAAAAAAGTGATACTTGACACCTTTTTTGAATGCACGACAAAAAGAAAAAAATATATTAGGCACACAAAATAGTATTTTTTTGTTCTTTTTTAAAATTACGTAACAGAGAAAGTCACTGAACTCTTTGGTTTTGCAAGTCAAGTATCAGGCAGGCCAGTAAAGACTGAACTGAGGTCTTGAGAGAGCAAGTAGATCATTTTTCTTTAGCTCTGTACTTTCAATAGGCTGCTATTAAATGTACAATTAATGGAGATCACATCATAAGGTACCATCAAAACCTGAGACATCAATCTGTTTTAACTTAAATTGGTGCAGTTAATACATTATTTTAGGTGTGTGTAGGGTAGATTTGTGATTGAAAGTGAGCTGGTGGCCATTATTCCATTGTTTGCTGATGTTGTACAGGCCTGATGATTTATCGATTAATTTAGAAAATAACTGGAAGAATCAATTATAATTGTAAAAAAACAGAGGTGTGGACTCAAGTCAGACCCAAGTCACAGATTACTGATACAGATACTTGCAACTTGACCTGGACTTGGACACTTGTGACTTCACTTGGACTTGAGCCTAAAGATGAAAAAGTAAGTTATTTAAAAAGTGTGCCCAGAATCAATTCATTTGCTGAATCAACTAACATCCAATCAGCATCCAATCAAGTTGTAGGAGAGAACCATCAAGAACTGAAGTTATGTTACTGAGCTCCAATTTGAAAAAATAATACCAAAGATTTTGTTTGTGTGCAAAAACTACGAGGCTGTCAACAATAAAACTAATTGCAGTATGTAAAGTGTGCAGACTGAAAATTACAGAAGGAGGTGCAACAGCTTCCACCTTTGTTTGACAATCAAAGGTTTTGAAGAGCACATCAGTGTGTTTGCACATTCAGACTTGTTTAGGACTCAAAACTCATTGAATGTAGGATTTGACTTGGGACCTGAGTGCAAAGACTCGAGACCTACTTACAAAACAAGCTCTGGTGTGATGCCTGCATTGTGTAAAACTAAATCCAACAGTACATGTTGTGTACATAACATAATGACAAGTATAGGCCTCATTGTAAATGGTCTATGTGTGACATTTTGGCCACAAACTATGATTATATTTCACAATTTTTGCTTCTATCTGATGGTCAGAACAAGAGACCTGATATTAAAGAAATGTTTCATGTTGTCAAGCTACCAGATATTTCCATTAGACATATTAACAGACAGTTGATCTCCTCAGAAAACATGTATACATACAAGAATAAAACAGTCCCACCTGAATGGCCATTTGGTAGCTGCAGTGTAGCTGTCATTCATAAACCACAATATTCAAAGTTCACCAGTTGTCACGGAATTGCAGATGTTCAGATTTTGATTTTTCTCGTCCATGTTCGCATAAAAACTGTGTTCATTCTTGACATTGAGAACAGCTGCTGTCACTCAGGCAAACAATCAAACTCAATGACATTTAGTTTGAAAGCAAAGAAAACAGTTTGTAACTATGAATAAATGTTGTTATTTTACATTGTGACGTGTATAAACTGCTGCCTCGTGTGCAGGCGCCTGGTGTGGATCACTGGGACGCGTGGGGTCCTTACGGAGAATGCAGCAGGAGCTGCGGCGGCGGTGTGACCATGAGAACCAGACGCTGTATCACCCACAGGTATGACCACTATAATTATCTATTTTTAATACATGTAACATGCCTGTGCACATGTGTAAACACACAGACTGCACATGGAGTCACGGGGAGCCTCTCTTTGACAGACTCAGCTCATTGTGAGCTCCTGAATGCACACACACACTTTTCTTCTCCTGTGTGAATAAAGCTAATTGTGAGGTTCATGGGCACAGACTGTATCTTGATTTTAAAAGAATGCCTTGAAGTCACGAGGACGTGGGCTTGTCTTACATCCAAAACACACAGCAGGGAGGGGCCCTTTAACATTAAAAGGACCTCTCTTTACAGGGTGTTGCCCGTTGGCTGCTCAAGAGGATCGGATGAGGAGTGAATATTTCTATTTGTCCTTATTAGGCAGGAAAGACTTCAGACAGTTTTTTTTTTTGTTGCACACATAACATTTATTAAAATATTATTTCTGCTCATGTTTATGTTTTGTTTTTGTTTTTTTAAAGCTGATTCCCTTTACTTGGCAGGACAGAGTGAGGAGTGATAAAGTCATGCAGGGTGTTGTTTCCAGCTCACACTGTACATTTGCTTAACTCATATCGCTGGAATCCAGCCTGCATGTTGCCTCATGCAACACATAAAGTCATCTGAGGTTGCAAATGGTGTGTGACTAATTTTAGTTTACCACAAAACAGTCAGATCCCTTACTTAAGTAAAATAACACATACATGTAAAAATACTCATTAAATGCAAAAGTCCTGCACTCACGACCTCACTTAAATGTTCAGTGTGTAAGATTTTTGTTAAAGTGTAAAGTTGTGTTATTTGTACTCAGATTGAAGAGAATGAGCTGTGTGGTAGAAATTAATTAATGTTTTGATTAATATTAATTATGTAGAAGCTGTATTTTGCTCTTGTAGCTGGGCGAGATGTACTCCACAGTACGGTTTGGTAGTTTAGTCCTGTTGTTCTCAGAAGTTACAGGCTCCTCCAGTGGACACCAAGTTAATTTAAAAAAAAAAAGTTCTTCTCTAATCTTTAATCTAATTCCTTACTCATTCAAGTGAAACCATCTGACAAGTTTAAAAGGGGAATTCTCTCCAGGGTGGAGCTGCTAGAAACTCAAAAACATCTCAAACGTGACTAAAAGACTCTTATTTTGTAGAAAGAGGTTACAAGCCAAAATGGTTGGAAACCACTGGTTTAATAAAAATAAAAGTGTTACATAAGCATATCATATGTTTTTATGCCGGCGTGCTAGTGAAAGACGTGGCCTGATGTTGCACAAACGTCCACTTGGACTTCAGGATAAGTTGATTAGATTTTTGTGGTCAGAGGTCAGAACTCAAGGTCACTTATGTCTGTCTCATTTTTGTTAATGCAAAGTCTCAAGAACACCTTGTTGTATTTTCTTCAAATTTGGCACAAACTTGCACTTGGACTCAGTGATGAACTGATTAGGTTTTGGAGGTCAAAGGTCAAGTTCACTGTGACCTCATGTATGTCCAGTTCTGGTGAGCAACACTTTTTTTTTTCAAATTTGGTTTAAGGGTTCACTGGGACTCAAGGATGACCTGATCAGATTTGGTGGTAAAAGGTCAAAGGTCACCGTGATTTTGATAAACACAGTTTCGGTCATAACTCAAGAATTAATATGCTAATTATGACAAAAAGATCACTATGACCTTATAATGTTATGCAAAACACTTGAAAAATAAGAAAATGTCTGTTAAAATAGTTTTTTTTTTTTTTTTAATGCTTGAGTTGTTCTGTTTTGTTTTTGTTTTTTGTTCTTTTAAATTATTTTATGTCCCAATGTACAGCGCTTTGGCTACCCCTGTGGTTTTTAAAATGTGCTATATAAATAAAGTTGATTGATTGATTGATTGATTTTAAGTGAAGGCAGCATGTTTCTCACTGGAATCATACATGTCAATATAGTGATAAGTTAATTTCAGCAAAAAATAAACTTTATACATCTTACGCAGCTTATTAAATTCCTTCAAAATGTTCACGATTTATATTACATGAGTCTGACAGACATGTTGACATGATGTCAGACACGTGGTGCAGTAAAAAGTACAATAATTCCCGTTTGAAACCTGGTGGAGTAGAAGTATAAAGCAGCATAAAAAAAGAAAAAACTCCCACCTCAGTCTGGCGCCTCTTCTCGTATGTACTGCTGCATGTCAGTCAAACATGATTAAATTTTTTACCCAAATGCCATCTGTCATTCATCAGCTGAATTTGTTGCGTTTACAGTCTTTCTGGTCATAGATTGTTCCACAGAATCGAGGTATGTCTCACTTATTGAGTAAATAACCCTGAAAGAATTTCTCTAAAAGCACAGGTTTATTTTTGTTTTTCATTTATTTGGAAGAGAGAAGCCCACCAGACAGAACATGTCTGTGATAAACTGCTTCTTTAACATGTCCAAACAGTTTTATGATTCACTTTGTTTGATGTTTTGTCGCTTTTATGTGAGGGTAAACTGCCGGAAAAAATGGTTTTTCAGGAAACAGCTCTTGTAGATCTGTGTAGGATCGTGTTTGACACATTGATCTGTCTACTGTAGCGGCTGGTTTCCAACATGTCCCTGCAGTCGTTTAGTCAGTCGGTGAGTCAGACAGTCAGTCAGTCTATTTCCCCTCTTTAGCTGAATGATGAATACCCCGCTGCTACCTGGTAAGATGAACTCTGTCATATCTTGTCTGCCAGGTTTGCCAGGATCACACCTTTAAATACTATGATTAGACAGCTGTTGACTCATTGTGTGCTTTACAGGAACTCCCATTTTGCCCAACACTCATTTCAGTATAAAATTTCCTGACCTCCCTCCAAAGGACATTAAACTTTTAGGTGTTGAAAGTGGCTTTAAGGGTGTTATTTTTCCAGTCGTGGTCTATAATCAGTGTTAATTCACTGCGATAAATAATTTTGCGTTAATACCCATCACTTCTACACCTTTCTGATATCTGTCATTTTAAATTGAAAGTGCTGGTTGATGCTCCAAATGTTTATTTTCCACTCCCAGGTGAAAAGTTGAAGGCTGCATGTTGTCACTGAGTGTTTGGACATGTTTTAGTTCCAGTTTTGGCATGCTGACAGGAGCGTGTCTTGTTTTTTAGGCTTAAGGGCAGGTACTTTTGGAGGTGACTTAATCATGAGTTATCAGCATGGCTGGAAGGGAGGGAGGCAAAACAATCCACTGTCTCACGGTTTATCGCCGTGCGCACCGATGTTTGTGCAGGTTTTAGGCTCAACAGTGATGATGTTGAGGCTTCTCCTCTTGCTGAGAGCTCTTTTTTTTAAAAGGCACAGATTAAAGAGGAATGCCACTTAATGTCAGAGCTGGAACTTGTTATTTACAGTCTGAGCTGTATTTGCATACGTGCTCTGCAGCCTCACCTAGTCATTAACTGTTTCTGCGTTACAATGATGACCCATAAAGTTTTAATGGAACTTAAGTCAAAAAAGATGCAAAAGGGGATTTTTTCAGCTCAGATAAAGCTAATGAAAACACATATTTGTGGCTTAAAGGGGCACTCCCATGATGTTTCACATGAATGTCAGACTACTCGCCATGAGGGGTTTAACAGTTAATGATGTTTTCTGTGGCTCTGAAGGAGATTTTCCAAAGTCTGAAAGTCTGAAAAGATAACCCTGCTCATGGTATCAGGGTTTTCTCAGTTTGGGCTTTAGACTGTTTTTTTTAACAAAGGAGGAGGAGGAGGAGGAGGAGGAGGAGGAAGAGGAGGCAGATTGGAGGTAGACTCACAAATCAACAGAGACTGAGGACAATCTTCAAACTTTTGTTGCTAAAACTGGGCAGAAAGAAAGATTGTCTGGTATCGCACGACTAGAGAGGATTTCTAATGAAAGATAGTATCCTGTTCCATTTTGGAAAATGTAGGATCCAGTGTTTTTGGAGCTTAAGTAGGAACTTCACTTTTGGGTATCCTTATTTATGCCTCCACGCCGGCTGTGGCTTTATATTTTTGAGTTCTCTGTCCGTCCATCCCATTGTCTTGAATGTAATATCTCTGGAACGCTTTGAGGGAGTTACTTTACATCTGGCACAAATGTTTGCTGGAGGATTAATTGATTAGAATTTGGCAGTCAAGGTCCACTGTGACCTCACAGGCCATAATTCAAGAATTAAAAGATAAAGTAAAGGTCAACTTTATTGTCATATATGTAGCAACGCCTGCAAGCTCAGGGCTAGTTAAGGCAGTCAACTCAGCCTGCACTGCAATTACACATGACATGCCTCACTCTCTGTAGTACATACCAAACCGCACCTTCCCAATCTGGCGGTCTGCTAAAATCTCCCATCTCTCCCTCTGCCTGTCAAGGCGATTGCTGCTTTACATCAGCGTCACTGCCTGCTCATTCAGCCCCACTATGACCCCAGCTTCCACCTGCAGGCTCCGACAGGGGGGTCCAAGATATGTGTTCATCGCTCCTCTATATCTCTATGTAAACATAATCTGCAAGGAGTGATGAGGTCAGACCCTAGACACCAAACTCTAGCGAGATTCAGTTTCTAGATTTAACCTATCCTTGTATTAGAAGCAGAGTGCTGCCGTATTGCAGCTCCCAGGGACCAGCTCCAGTTGTAGGGCAGTGCCTCGGTCAGGGAAACTGACTGGATCATCCTAACATGCTTGTTTTTGATGGTGGGGGAAACCGGTTACCTTTCGAGGCAGCTGGATTTGCGAGATCATGCGAGAATCCATTTTACCAGGCTTCAAGTTGTCCATTTGTGTCTGCAGCTATGGGCATGGTTTTAGGTGTGATGACAGCTAGAAGCATCCACGAAAGCGTTGGTCTGATTGGTTGAAGTTAGCCCGTGTTAGACGTGATGGACAGATGGTTCATCCAATCACCTGCCAAGTGTTTTTTTTGAAAGTGCCCGCCCTTTTCCAAGCAGTTTCTAAGGACGACTTCCCAGATGGTTTTGTGTAACAAACCATCTGGCGTGTCAAGTTAGGAAACCAGAGCACCCATAGGAAACTTATATAAGAATGGGGAAAAACAACAAACTCCACATCACTCTGCATCCAACATTATTCAACACCATAACTCAGGAACATAAGGGGAAATTATGACCATATTTCACATGTGGTCAGATGCTGAATTGGTGACACTAATCGTGGGTGTCCAAGATATTTATGAAGCGTCCAAGCTCATTGGTTCTGCTGATATTGAGCTTCAGGTGATCGTCGCTTCACCATGTGATAAAGTTCTCTATCAGGCGTCTGTTTTTCTCTGAGAAAATAACGTCTAAGTGAAGACAGCATGCTTCTCATTGGAAATTATTCACTGGAATCATACGTCAACATAATCATAACTTCCATTTTGCCCAGAATACACTGTGCAGTAGTAAATCACTGCAGTACCCTTTTAAAACTGAGTACATCCATAGATTGTATAAGGCTCTTGTAGCTTGACAAACATATAGCAGATAAAACATGCCAGATTGCTTTTATTCCTGGCTCAGCTTTGAGAGAAACTGCTTTATCCTTGGATTTACGAGACAATAATGTGGAAAATTCTGTCTCTACATCAGGGTTCAGCTATAAAAACATCGTCCAACAGTGTCTCATACTTCTGCTTTATTTTTCTACACACAGGACTGATGGAGGACACAACTGTGTGGGACCAGACAAGTCTTACCGCTCCTGCAACATCCAGGTGAACAAACACATCTGAAACCACTTTTCAGCTCTTTTCTCTTGGACATTTTGTAAAGACTCTGTACCATTTTAGATTCAGTGTAATGCATATAAATAAACACGCTGCTGCTTTTCAGATATATTATCTTTTGACTAGCTGTGTCTACAGGCTATTTCACTTTGTTTTAAACCTGTAAATATTTCTTATTAATTGTTGTTTGACGGCTCTGCTGCGTCTCATTGTTCAGGACTGTCCTGAGGGATCCAGGGATTTCCGTGAAGAGCAGTGCTCCCAGTTTGATGGGACAGTATTCCAGGGGAAACTCTACAAGTGGCTGCCATATTATGGAGGTCAGAAGCAAAGTAGAATCAGTAATATTTGCGGATTTTCGAGACCACATAATGGGCATCAAATCTGGAAATGAATTGAGAGATTTTACACTTATTCTAAAATGAAACTCGTCTCTCTCTGACAGCTGAGAACCCCTGTGAGCTGAACTGCATGCCAAGAGGAGAAAACTTTTTCTATCGTCACCGCGCCTCTGTGGTTGATGGTACTCCCTGCCACCCTGGGCGGAGGGATATTTGTGTGGAGGGAGTCTGCAAGGTAAGCTGCACAGACACACACACACACACACACACACACACACACACACACACACACACACACACACACAAGATTAGGTGAAATGTAAACCAGCAGGAGGGGAATAACTGAAGTACATCTGTGCTTTGCTGTGTGCTAATATACACTGTTAAGGTGATTATTTTGGGACATTTGTATGCCACAAGACAATCATTTGAAAAAAACTTTAGGTTTAGGCTTTAGTAGGCAAATTTTATTATCTGAAAATGCAACTTAATATATTTATTGATTCTTGAGATACACTGTATTTGTTTCCAGTTAGCACAGAGGCTTTCCTTCACAGAGAGTTAATGTTACATTTAGGTTTTTTGTTCATTTTAGTCCAGTGATTGCATTAGCGGGACACTTGAGCCAGCTCTCTCCTCTCTAAGTCCTGAACACTCCCAACATAAATGTGGTTTAAGTTCAGATTTGTCACCCTAAAAGAGATTTATATGTCTTAAGTGGATCAGATGGCGTAATACAGATAAAGATTACATGTAAATGGAGCATTTAAAGGCATAGTTCAGATTTTTTGAAGTTAGGTTGTTTGAGGTACTTATCCTCAATGTATTACCTAGTGTTGATGGCGGTTGGCACATGTCCAGTTTGGAGAAGCAGCAGGACTACTAGTGTCAGAAGCTAAGCAGTGTACTGAAAAATGTCTTTTAGCCACCAAAAAAGGCCCACCTGAAAAAAATCAGTATCTGTTTAAGTTTACACTATATTTAGAATGTTTTCACCACTTTACCTTGCTGTTAGATGCCTTTTTCTGACCAGAAACCACGGTTATATAGGCAAAAGATCACTTTCACCAAACCAACCAGACTCCATTGACAAAAAACAGCAATTTTACCTTGCAAAACATGCCTTGATCTGCTAGTTTGTTTTTGTTATATTGTGACTTACGTGAGGCTAAGGCTGGTTCGGATTCACCAAAGTCAGTGAAGGCAGTGGTAGACCAGGAACTCCCGTGTTCGGCAAGGAAAAAATGACTGATTTTGCCGATGGAGTCCGGTGGCTATGAAGGGAGCAATATATGTCTTAAAGAACGATGGTTTTCCATCATAAAAGTCTGTCTGACTGCAAAATAAAGCAGTGAAAATATTATAAATATAACACGTAGGTGGGCCTTTTTTTAAGTGGCTAAAATATATTTTGCTGCTGACAATTTTCACAGCAGTACATTGCTCAGCTTCCTACATCTCCTGCTGCTTCTCCAAACTTGGTGTGTGTCGATCACCATCTACTGTAGGTATAATAGGTTTAAAAAAAAGTCAGAAATATCAGTGCAGTTTAATTTATCTATATAATACTTCATGTGACATTTCAAGCAATTGCAGATTTGATCTAATAGTAAGGAGTAAAATATCTCAGAGGTTCAGATCACTACATTAATGAGAGTGGACACAGTCAGAGGATTAGTTTCACTTTGTGGTAACGTCAAACATTTCTTCTGCTCTCCTTCTTTTCTCATGTAATTATCACAGCAACCTTTTCCTCATTAAACACCTCGTCTATTTAACCTCTGTCAACATGTCTTTATCACCTCCTCTGTGGGCAGCATCTCTACAAAACCCACTCTGGTCTCGAGTCTTATTTTTGAGCCTTATAGTGCCTTTACTTTTTTAAACCTTTGTGTATTTAACCTCCAGCTCCAGCAGAGTTCTTTTTTTGTTGCTTGTTTTTTAGGATTGCTACTTTCACTGAATCATTGTGTGTCCATTGTGTGTACCCGTCGTTTACACCTTGTTACATGTTAAATCAGGTCTTGCATTGGTTTGGCCCCTGAACCTTCAATTCTGCAACTGGACTTTTGTCTTTTGGAGGGTTTATGTCATAATGCTGATTCAGCACTGGCAAAGCATTTTATATGTGCAAATTTTATTTTTGGGTTGACATATTCCTTGCTTGGTCTTCTCCAAAACTGTAAATGCATCACACTTTTTGTCAGTTGATGATTTTTATAAAGCCTTGTTTTAGAAGGTGCTGCAGCCTCCTCAGTACCTTTACTTCCCACATCCATGATTACGAAACACTTTTCGAATTTATGAATGATTCTCAGTCAAAATCAGCAGTGGGAGGTGTGTAGAAACAGCTGCTGGCAGGTTGCAGTGCTGTCTTTCTCACAAGATAATGTTAATAAGTTAAATCAAATATTTCAAATCTCAACATGTCCCTGCTGTCATATGCAAACCTGTGCCATTCCTGACAAGTATTAGAAATTAGTATTACAAAGTTAGGATGGGAAAATGTCTTAAGCATCCTTTTGATCATTACTGTGCACTAAAATTCACTGTAAAGAGGAATAAGAGACAACTTAAATTCTTTTGAGATATAACACATCATTGTTGAAACTTTTGCAGACTGCTTAAACAGTCTGGAGTATCAGTGATGTTGCTGAATATCTGCAGCAGACAACATAAATGACATTGCCAAAAAGCCCAGGACCAACCCCATATCTCTGCAAGGAAATTTGGTAATGAAATATTTTCCATTTTTCCTTCTTCAGCGTCTGGGCTGTGACAACATGCTGGAGTCTCCTCAGCAGGAGGACCCCTGCCTGCAGTGTGGGGGTAACGGACAGTCCTGCCACCGCGTCAAGAACAGCTTCACTGTTAGCAACCTGCCAACCGGTACGCTGCACTGTTTTAACTCAACAGCACCCTACCAGATGTTTTCGATCATCACATCTGTCACACCAGCAAATTTCCCCATCACAGAAGTACCAGAATGTTGGAGGAGAAACGTACGAGATGTTGATCTCTTGTGTCTCATTTTCATCTCAGGCTACAACCAGATGTTCATCATCCCTGTTGGAGCCACCACGATCAGCATTAGAGAAACAGTCGCCACACGTAACTACCTTGGTGAGTGTTTGACTCTGTGGAAAACAACTTAGCAGACGATCAGAAGAATCAGTTTACAGCTTGTTCATAATTCTCAACCATGTTTGACTGTTTTCTGCACATTAAATGACTGTATCCTCTCTGCATGGCCAGCCATCAAGAACCTGCGTGGTGAGTACTACCTCAACGGCCACTGGGTAATTGAGTTTTCGAGGGCGACACCCGTTGCTGGAACCATGTTGTACTACCAGCGAGGAGCTGAGGGTGACAACGTCCCCGAAACCATCATCGGCCGCGGCCCCACCACTGAACCCCTTGTTGTTGAGGTAAGATTGAACATATAAGGAGAAAATTATCTAACTTCAGATCTCTCTTTAAAGCAGCTATACTACAGTATTAGATCGGTCTTGGAAGTTAAGACTAATTTGGCATATAAGCCCTTTGGCCTTTAGTTGATTTAGACCAAAGTCTTGGAAAGACTGGCAAAGATTTGAGTGAATGATCTCAGTCTTTGTAACTGGAGTTTAATCTTTGTGTACAACCCTCTTCTCTCAGCTGATCAGCCAGGAGCCAAACCAAGGAGTGGAGTATGAATTTTACCTCCCTAATGGACGCTCCAGACAGGGCTACTACTGGAGTTCTGGATCCTGGTCTACCTGCAGCAAAGAGTGCGGATCAGGTCAGAGTCTCAAAATAATTCTTAGAAACATTCTAACAAGCCTGAGTGCAGACCTGGACTTGTTTGTTGCTCCCTAGAAAATGAAACAAGTGATTATCTTCCTTTGATAGGCTACCAGTCTCGTTTGGTCTTCTGCACCATTGATAACGAGTCCTACCCCGACTATCTCTGTGCATCTCTGCCGAGGCCCCAGACCAACCGCACATGCAACCCCCAGCCATGCCCACAGACCCGCAGGTAATGTCTAATATCACTGGTGAAATGTGACATATAAGTTGACTTTAGCAGTGACTGGAATGAAACTGAACTCATTGTTTTTTTTGCATGTGCTCATAAATTTGCTTCAGTGCAAAAAACCAATAACTTTCGGAGCAGCTTTTTTTGACTGTTGTTGGTGTGTTATGACTGTCTGAAAGGATGGCGTACCTGTATCCACCAAAGTTGTGGAGACCCTCAGAAAGACTCAGAGCCATATATGTATTCAGGTAACCCAGGATCTGTGATCGTAGTGACGTTCACGTTTTAGGTGACAGCAAACACAGGGGGAGATCTAAATCATTAAAGGCTAATTTGGGTATTTTTAAATTTGGAAAACAAATTTGAAATGTTTGTGTGTCCAAGTGCATAAAGGGGACTGGAATTTTGATAGATCAAAGCACGTCAACTAAAAGTTCTTGTTTTTGCCACCGACACGCTCAGATTGTTATTCTGAGTGTCTGACAACATTATGGAAAGGATCGCTACAGAAACAGACCTTTTTCAATGAGTAGGATGCCTTTTGTTTAACCACAAACAGCTGATTTATCGCTCTTGCCAAAGCCACCAGACTCCATTTACAGAAACAGTAATTTTATCATCGTAAAACACACTTCATTCAAACTCAACAGAAACCAAATAAACCTCACCAAAACCATCTTGGTTAGTCATTCCACTGCTCCAACAATCACCAACTCTTGTTTGTTCAAAACAAACCCTAAATTCACTGTATTCAGTGTGAAAATATTCTTGTTCCTCTCCTGATATTTTCACATCTAACGCAGCGAATTAAGGGTTTATACTTAAACTTATTTTACTGTTAAACAGTGGAAAAACGAACCAAAGTGATTTTGGCATGAATGGATTAGTGAGTGGGCTTAACAGGCACAGGGGCTCAAACGGTGGTCTTCCCCTGCAAAATGTCACTCAGAGACATGTGATGCAAAAAACCCACAAAGAGACAGAAGAGGTGAGAGGCACAGAACATCTAGAGAAGGCACAAAACAACCAGAAGGAGACACAAAAAATAATAATGCACCAAGCGTTTCACATAAACAAGACACAGAATGAAAATAAGAACAGAAATAGAATCGTAATTAACATGAAATAAAACCCACTCATAAGACTACAGAAAGATGCAAAGCAACAACAAATAGAAACAAAACAGCAATAAAAAGGCACAGACAGAGGCAAAACAACCACAAAGTCTGTGTGGTGCAACTATGTAGAAGAGATAATGGGGCCTTTTACATGTTTTGTACTCAGGGGCGAGTTTTATTTTGGTCCTGTTGAATTTGCATGAAGTGTGTTTTACAACGGTAAAATTGCTGTTTTTGTAAATGGAGTCTGGTGGCTTTGGCAGGAGCAATAAATCATCTGTTTGTGGTTAAACAAAAAGGATCCTTCTCTTTAAAAAAAAAGCTCTCTCTCTGTAGGGATCCTCTCCATAATATTGTCAGACACTTAAAATACCAATCTGAACCCGTCAGTGACAAAAACAAGCACTTTTGGCAGACGCACAGTTGTCTGAAGGGATTACATTGTTGTCCCCATTAGTCACTTAGGCACAAAAACATGCAGAAATAGGGCTCAGGTTGAAAAATATAATTTTACTGTAGTAGTCCTTCAGATTTACACCTGAAAAATGACAAACTACTGGTGTCTAAAACATGACAAACTGGTCAATAAATACATCAGAAATGTGTTAAATGTTGATTGAAATGTCTGCCACAAAAGAAATTCTCCCCCTTCAGATGTGTTTGGCTCTAGCGTCTGTGTTTAGCTCGACGTCTGTTCCTCCACTTGGGGTGAGAACGAAGGCGTGGGGCAACTGTCCAGTTCAGAGATCTTCTTTCAAACTTTTAACGATCCTCATTCATCTCTGACACGCTTAACGCTCTCTCCAGGGAGACCTGAGCAGTGATTTGATGGCAGATTTCCATCAAAGACCTCCTCCATCTTTAACCTCCTGACCTTTGACCCCTCCTCTGTACCTGATCCCTGAGCTGGGCTGCTGCCTGACTGCTTTAGCAAACTGTCTGTCCCTGTCTGTTAGTGTAGCTGCTGTGTTGTGAGGTGTCCGTAGGTTAAAGGTCGTCATGCAGGGGGGGTTGCTGGGAGATTGTGTGCGTCTGAATCCGACGCAGCAGCAGCAGTGGTGTGGTAGTAAAGAGCCGGGGCTTCAGTCAGTGACTCTCTGGTATTTCCTGCTTCTT
>JAJHUR010107608.1:0-33011 GCA_027495735.1 Lutjanus campechanus | reverse complement strand
AGTACAGCTGGCTGTATCACAGTTAAGGATCTGTGAACAGGAAATGTAACCCCCAAACCAGAGGAACCACTTGAATCACGGGCTCTCAGAATAATTCATGAGCTTTTTTCCCTGTGTGTTTTTTTAAAACTTGCACCTGCCTAATAGTGTGTTAAATTATAAATCTCATTTTCTTGTGGGAAAAATCTATTTGCTCTAAATCTGTGCATATTGATGGAGAGAGGAAGAAAGGTATAATGAAAGATGGAGTGAGAGGAAAGAGCTCAGGTAAAACACTGAAGCTTTAGTCAGCTCTCAATCACAACTTCATTCTTTCTTCTTTATCATTCACCAACAGTGAGGCAGTATTGTGTATTACAAATGCAGATAAAGCAAAATCCTTATCAGTTGGTCTATCAAGTCCATGTAATTGTTGCAGACATGAACTCGCAACACCACGTGCCATGCTTTTGATGCAGTAAGCATTAAAAAAGTATCCCTCACAAACAGAGTTGTGTATGGTTGTTAATGCTGGTCTAAAAATGTATTTGATGTCTTTAATGTCTTTCAACATGGCAATGTATAAAATGGATATAACGGCCTGTAACTGTATATTATTACATTGGTTTGGACCAATGTAATAATATACAGTCTTTCTGTCTGTGTGTTTAAATGTACTTGAAATAACAACATTAAATTTCCTATTTGTTTTTCACACATTAAGCAGGTTGAATTCTGAGATAAGAAAATAAGGTCCCATTTTAATAGTAACCGAATAAATGTTGGTATTTTTTAATGAAGTACATATATTGAGGAACTGACTAGAACTGATGTCCAGTTGTTAATATTTCTTCTATTTAGAATACAGATGATTATCATGCATTGTGACCCCAACAATTTATGGCTTTTTCCTCCTGTATTTTTCAGCTGCAAACAATGGTTGAACAACTGTTGTCGCCAAGACTTGGCATCAGAACCTCCTGAGCAGTTGCATACACTGTACAGACTTTGTGCAAAGCACTTTGAGCCTTCTATGATCTCTCATCAGGTAAGAGGCAAATCTGTTGGCCATTATTATTAGAAGTATATGTATGCAATCAATTTGGCCTGTCATGTTAACTACTTTTGTTGTCAGTATATTGTAGAATAATTGCAATAAACAATAATATCGTCATTTCAAGATCATTTAATGCCACTGATATATTGATAAAGTACTGTGATATCACAATAATAATATTAATAATAATATTACAACACATTACACCCTTTCAAAAAGAAATCTTTGTTCAGACATTGGAATTAGAATGTGGAAAAAATATTTAAATATCCAAAGTAAAACATAAATACCCCCCCCCCCCAATACGTGACCAAGTCTGAAGGAGTGTCTGGAGTGTTCAAGACCTGAAGAGCATTTGGACTTATCTTACAGACTTTCTGGCTGCAATTATACAGTTGTCACTGCTTGAGCATCACCCATGGTGAAATGCAGACACATAGAGTACACAATGATGGGACAGAAGCAGTGTGACCAGAAATGACAGCAAAATGTGTCTCAGCAGGGTTTTTTCTGTTCTGTCAGCTTATGCTCTGTGATAAAAATGCTTAGGCACTTATAATGGTAGGGAAAACCCTGGGGTTCATTCTGGCATCATGTTGGCTAAAATGTGAAATTGTGTAAACAGTGTAAACACAACAGGCAACAGGTACAATATATAGAAATGCATTCAATCATTTTTGCTGACTTTGTTGAGCTGACAACGTATTTATCACGATAGGCCTATTATCTTTCGTTCGTTCAGTCAGTGTAGTGCCAATTCAGTAAAACCTCTCAAGTGACTAAATCCTCAAATCTCAGAGTCATTTTGTTTGTGTTTTTGTCAGATTCTGAAAAACTGCGGTGGATATTTTTCACTATTTTGAACGTTGCAGCTCTAGATTAAACACGACAATTAACTTTAGTCTAAACAGCTAAAAAAAAAAAAAAAAAGTGCAGGGATGAGTAAAAATTGACTTCAGACAAGTAGATTTCTGACCCACTTTGACCCAAAACACACATTCATGTTGAACTCTGTATGATTGGCTGTGTGTTCCAGTACCCATACTACCATACTATCTAGTATGTCCCAATATTAAGTAGTCAAATGCAGTACATCAAAAATACCAGGATGTCCTACTGCATCCAGTCACATTTTGCACTATGCAAGCCAGCATGCTTTTCTGGCTATTCTGACCCACAATTTTCTGTGTTGGTTGTATGTGCAAGAGGGTCAAAGTTCAAGGCGCAGCATGCAATTGTATGCAATTTGTGCGCACACAGTTGCTGTACATACAAAAAAAGTTTTTTGGAACACAGGGCATGTTTAGGTTAGGTTCTTTAATGTCCCCAAGGGGATAATTGTTTTCACACATCAGTCAGTAAGGCAGCATACATCTATAGACAGCAGCAATCGTGACATCCATGACCTCTCACATAACAGATAAACAAACCCTGTCACCACAGAAAAACAGGAATAACATAACAGAGACAATGTACAGGATAAAATCTGCATATTTTTTGTTTAGTGCAGTGATGGCTGAGGGGACAAAACTGTTTAAAAATGGCAACTTCCTGTTGAAACAACACAGAAACTCTGTTTGTTGATGAAAAATCATTCTTCTTTTAATATCTGTACAAATGATCAAAGTGTCAATAATGATTTTGTTACTCAACACTTGTGTACCCAGTGATGCCCATTGGTACTGTGTATAGATTCCTTAATCTAAAGATCTTGTGGCGTGAACTTGTTGGTGGGAATTTCCCTATTTCACACAGAATATCAAGGATAAGCATGAAAGTGTGATCTACTGCCTTTTGTTTTTCAGAGCGCCTCCAGTTGTGTCTTAAGGGAAGATGCTGTTCCAACAATATTTGACTCTACAATGCCTGTGAATAATCAATCAGCCTGCAACAGGAAACGAGCTAGAGATCCTGTAAGTGTTTCATTCAGTGTTTAAAATTACTCAGCATTTTTCATCAGACATTAAACACTGAAAATGCTCATTAGTAATTTTTCTTTTCATCTATCTAGTCGGAAGAGGAACCTACTTCTGTGAAGAAAACGAAAGGTACAGTACCTGGTTCAGTTCATTCGTGAAACATCCCCCCATTCAAGCCCCTTGAGCTTTAGTTTGTATTAAAATGTACTAGCTATTGTTATAAGTATTCACTGAATGAATTCTCAATCTTTCAATCAGGTTTTTCCTCTCTTCCACCAGAAAACACAGCAGCAGAAGTCCCTGAGGAGACGAGAGAGGTATCAGGAGAGAACAGTGCAACGCCTGAACTGCAAAAAGATAACCAAACCCAAGAGGACATAGCCAGCTACAAAGCAAAAGAGACTCTGAAAGTCTATTTCAAGGAAATCCTGGCAGTTACTGGATTCAGCATCAATGGTGCAAACATCAACACTGAAGAGCCGATTGGAGGTTCAAGAGGTCAGCAAGCTCTTAATCGTATCTGTGTGGAGAAAATCGACAAGAAAGAAGTCCTGCAGTTCAGCGAAGACCTTATGCGGCAGGAGATTCAAAACAGCCTCAGACTGGCGCGGTTCTTCTCCATTCTGCTTCAGGATGTGACAAGTATAGAGGGAAAGGAGCAGATCCCAGTTTTCATCAGGTCTGTCACAGTGGATGGGTTCCCACAAAAGCACCTCATTGGTTTTTTACCATGCGACATGGATGCAGAGAAT
This sequence comes from Lutjanus campechanus, assembly GCA_027495735.1. NCBI lineage: Eukaryota > Metazoa > Chordata > Actinopteri > Lutjaniformes > Lutjanidae > Lutjanus > Lutjanus campechanus. The sequence goes on along the minus strand of JAJHUR010107608.1, from coordinate 29,304 downwards.
TTGTTTTACATGCTTCTCTCAGAGTTGCGAAACAAGTGGGGGCTAAGAATGGAGCACTGCAGAGGACTGACTTATTTGGTCACAGGCAGTATGTGTCAGAAAATGCGAGACCTTACCTGCAGAATCCTGCAGGAGTTTCCACAAGTAGTTCTGTCACCAAGTGACCCATATGCCTTCAACATATGGATTATTCGCTGCATGCCTGTGCTCTCCATTCAGAATGTTGCAGACACTGTAGAGGAGGTGGCCTCATTACTCAGGAGAGCACCAGAGCTGTGGAAAAGATTGGAGGGAAAGATCCAGATGACATACGGGCATTTAAAAGGGGAAGCGGACAGGATCAAGGCAGCCGTCGGTGAGAACTGGGAATATGGCACAGATGCCTTCCAGACCATGTTAGATATTCTGGAGCCATTCCTGAACTGCATCAACGAGATGATTTCAAAGGTAGATGAAGATACTGCTGAGCAGATGGCCAAGCTCAAGCCAATTTTGAAGAATTTCAATTTCATCATCACACTTGTTGTTCTGAAGAACACCCTCTGTTGTGTGAGCATACTCAACTCAAGTCTCAGGGGAATAATTAGCATCAGCAGTACCTTGCAGTACACAATTTCCAATGCCTTAAAGCTGGTAAGCAAATACCAACAGGAGCTTGCAATATTTCACAGGAAATGGTTTTCAGATGCAGTTGGCAGAGCGAAGAAGCTAGGGGTAGAGGTCACTAAACCAGAGATGGACCAAGGAGACACAGCTGAAACACCACTGGAGGACTTTTACAGAGAAACTCTGAGCCGACCTATCTTGCAGTATCTTGTTGCAGAGGTGAAGCGAGTATTCAGCACAGAGATGGTGAGGATTCTCCGTTGGCTGTCACTAGTACCATCTTACATGGCTGACCACAATTTCAGCATTCGCAGGGATAAAGTAGCAGATGCCAACTTGAACAACCTTGCAAGGCCAGACACATTCTACGAAGAGCTTGGCTGTTGGGAAGTGAAGTGGAGGCATGCGAGCAAGCGGAGGATCTTACCAACTACAGTCTTTGCTACACTCAAAATTCCCGATATTGGGTTTTACCCAAACGTTCAGAGCTTGCTGAGGGTGTTGGGCACTGTTCCATGTGTAAATGCAGAGGCAGATGTGTATGGCCAATACCATATGGTACTGGAGCGGTGCCACTCCTACCTGAGAGCCACACCAGAGGACCAAAGACAATGCAGCATGGCATATGTCTATGTGAACCAAGATGTGCACTTCAATGTTGAACAAATGGTGGAGTCGTATGTCCAGAAGCATCCAGACATCCTGCAGTTGCTGCAAATCGTGAGTAGATTTTTATAAGTAGACTACTATTGAAATTGTATTTTTTCTCTTTTCTGATAAAACATCTATCCTACCTGAATTTACATCATACTTTGTGTGTGTGTTTTACAGGATGATGACACAAAGGAGAAGCCTCCCCAAGGTGAGATGAGTTTGAAATCATGTTGGTTAATCACATGGCTATTCTCTTTTTTTAAAATCTGAAATATACCATTTTAGAGAATATTGTTCTTGAAATAGAGCTGTAGATGCAAAGATGGGCAGCATATACAATGATGGCTACATTTAAAAAAAAAAAAAGATTTTGGAATTAAATGACTATTGGACTTGAGTGGAAATAACTTCGGCAAGTTGAATATTTTTGTTAAACTAAAATCTTCAATCTGCACATTTTGAATTGCTTGTTTACTAATTTGTTAAACTGAAATCTCCATTTACAATTATTCCCACCTCTCATTTCAGTGGCACCCCATGGGAACCATGCTGAAAAGGACACTGAAGAAGAATTACAACTCATAAACCTAGAGATGGATGCTGAACGGCTTGTGGAGTTGAAGTGTGCAGAGACTGATAGAGAAGCACTCAAATCTGCTTTGCAGGCTGCAGTGACGGCTGCATACAGCAGTCAAAGCAGGCAACACAGTGATGCCTCAGCCCAGGATGGAGAGGTCGAGTACGTGACCAAGTCTGAAATGAAAGAAGTTCTCACGGTGTGCGAGAATGCTGTCAGGGAGGGAATCCTTATGGAAGTGGGGAGTTCATTCTTTTCCTTGTTCATTGACTGTGTTGTGAAGCTGGGGGAGAAAGACTATCTTCCACTTTTCCTTAGATTTGTGGACAGTTTTGATGTCATGCGACTGGAGTTGATGGGATTCCTTGAGGCAGATCTTGATTGTGAAGCCATGGTACAGCGTCTACTGGAAATAGTAACAGTTGAGTGGCGTCTTGATTTGAATAACTGCAGAGGTCAAGCATACCTAGGCTCTGGTGATGTTTCCTACAAGCTGAAAGCCTTTGCCTGCAAAGTCCAGGAGAAGTATCCTCTTGCGATAAGCACACACTGCTCTTCCTACTCTTTCAACACTTGGTGGTCAAAATCCATCCCAGTGCCTGCTGTTAAGAGAGCCCTGGATACTTTTGAGGAGGTTTTGATGTTTTTTGGCAGCAGCGCTACTCTACAAAAACAACTAGACCATGTAATAGCCTATGGTCTGAGAGAGAGCTATGAAAAGGTCCAAGAGTTACAGGGGAAGTTCTGTGCCCTTTGGCAAGAGAAGCACGATTCTTATGAGGTGTTTGTGCAGATGCTGGAGCCCCTGGTTGAATGTCTGGAGAAAATCAAAAACAACCCACAGAGATGGAAATCTTTTGTGTCTGAGCAAGCTGGTGCACTCGTCCGCAAGGTAATGGAATTCGATTTCATCATTGCTATGGTGGTCTTGAAGAATGCATCCTCTTTTACCAGAGAGCTGAGTGCAGGTCTCCAGAAGGACCACTTCAGTGCTGCATCCCAACTTTGCCAAATCAGTGGTATTGTGGCCACGCTGAACCGAGTAAAAACAAATATGAAGGTGTTTCACCAGAACTGGTTTGATGAGGCCTGTGCAATGGCACAGAGTCTCAGAGTACAGATTGAAGTGCCTGAAAACGCTTTGCCAAGAGATGGCATGATAAAGCCAGTCGGTTTTTACAGAGACAACTTAAGTGTCCCCCTAGTAGATAACCTTATCAATGCCGTGAAGGATCATTTTTCAGAGGACCACAAAGAAGCTCTCAACTTCCTCTCCCTAGTTCCTTGCTCAGTCACAGTGAGTTACATGTTTGAGAGCTTGAAGTCAAAGCCTCCTCTCTACAGCAGTGATCTTCCTGACGCTGCCAACTTCTTCACAGAGCTGTGCTGTTGGAGAGTAACGTGGAAGACCAAAGTCGCATCCGTGACTATACCAGCCACAATATTTCACACATTGCGCCTGCCACTCATGCAGTACTTTGGGAACATCAATGCGCTGCTTAGGATTATGTCTGTCCTACCCAGCACAGCTCTGGAAGACTGTGGTGTTATAATGCGCCACAAGAAGTTCCAAGAGTACCTGAGAAACACAGATCCCAAAGACAGGTCCCCATGCTTGGCCATGCTGCAGGTGGGCACAGACTTCAGCAGAGACCTGGACCACATGGTGACCCAGTGTTTGAAGGTTACTCCACAAGCCTTGGAGGGTATCTGTCTGGTACGTGCTTGTACTCTTTAATAAAAATGACTGTTAACATTTTAGTTTACTCTCCTTTTTTCTCGTTGTTGTCGTTGACTAATTTTTATTTACCTACTTTCATATTTTCACAGGACAAAGAAGCCAAAAGTTTGATTAGGAACTCTGAAAACAATATGGAAGGTATGGTTGTTGAGAGACGTGTTCATAAAAAATATTTATTGATGACTCCTAAGAAATAAGAGTACATGATGTCCATACCAAGTTATTCAAAGTTATTTTTGCTATAGTTTGAATGTTTGTCATAACTACTGTTGTGTTGTCTGTTTTTCTCCCTGATACATTTAGTTGATTGTGTCAAAGAGGAACTTGAAGAGCCTAACATTCAGCAACCTCCTGCCAAGATTGAGGACCAAGACATGAAACCAGCAGATGAGAATGGGCATGCAGGAGATAATCGTCAAAGCTTGGCAACTGTATTCAGACTAGCTGCACTACTGGGTAAAAAGAATAGCAGTATCTCTGACCTCTCAGAAGAGGAGAGAGAGCTTTTCATCCAGGAGCTTAGCATGTGCCACTGGTTCGGAAGTCAGAGCAAATGCACACCTTATATAGGTAACGATGAAATGATGAACCTCCTCATAAATGGAATCCGAGATGTCATACTCAAGGAAATACAGGAATCGCCATTCTTTTCACTTATCACAGACAAACCTGTGAAAATTGCTGAAAAAACGCACCTACCTGTTTTTGTCAGGTATGTTGGGGAATCTGCTCCAAAAGTAGAGCTCATGGGTTTCTTACCATTTGATGAAAGCTCTCATGTTGATACACAAGCAAATAAGCTCGCAAAGATTCTCACCGAAGACTGGGGCTTACCAATGTCTCAGTGTCGTGGACAAGCATTCATGCACTTGGGCTCAGGTTATCAAAGCCTGAAGAAAATGTCTTTGGATTTCCTCAAGAGCTATCCACTCTCTGTCGTAACACCCAGTGAGTCTTGTGGCCTTGCCCATTGGCTGGCAGGAAGCGTGCCTTGCCCTTCAGTAGCACAAATGTTAGACATCACGGAAGATCTGCTGCTGTTCTTTGATGAATCTCCTTGTCTGGAGGGACAGCTTGCACAGGCTGTTGATGGTCTTTTGAATATGCCAAGAGAGGCCCTGGAAGAAATGCCAGAAACATGTTGCTCAAGGTGGAAAAAGAGAGAGGACTTCTTTGACATACTCGCTGACACATTAGAGGGCATTCTCAGCTGCCTAGATGCTGTTAGCTCTAGTGCCATAGGTTCCAAGTCAATGCATGCACAAGTTCTCTCTACCGCTCTGAGAAATATGGATTTCATTGTCACCCTTGTGATTCTGAAGAATGCTTGTGCTCCTCTTCGTAACTGTAGCACTGTCTTCCGCTGTGGAAACCCTGCTGATATTCTCTGTGAAGTGGAAAAAATCCCCTCGATCATAGAGACTCTTAACAAAATGTTAGAAAATGTGAGCACTGTTCACTCCACTTGGTTTGAGCAGGCGTTCCAGCTAGCAACCAAGGTAGCTCCTGAACAAGTGTGCTTCTCAGAGGAAGCCAACAGCTATGAATCTCCCGAGATATATTACAGAGAAAATCTGAGCGTTCCTCTCCTCCGAAGTCTCATTGATGAAATGAAGTGCAGCTTCTCAGACAGCCATCTAAAGGCCCTGTCAGTTCTGTCATTGCTGCCCTCCTGCAATCCCATTCTGTCGGAGTACACAGACAAGCCGTTCAGCCTCTACCTTGCAGATCTTCCTGAGCCTGAAGCAGCTGAACAGGAAATCAACACCTGGGCCACTGTATGGAGAGAGAAATACCAGGATATTTCTCCTCCAACATCCATCGCTGAAACACTAGTCCACCCTGAATCAAAAAGCCACCCGACAGTTACCTTACTGCTGAGGCTAGTAGCTGTCCTGCCTAGTGTCAGTATGGAGTGTGACCTGATGAAGACCACTCTGAATTCCATGAGGGATCTGTTTAAAAGCACTGTATGCAAAGGCAATAGAATGGATCATGTGATGCTCCTCTCTCACTGCACAACACTGCAAAGACTGCCGGAGGTGATTGAGAAGTGTATGGAGGTTGATCCAGAGAGCAGTCCGTGTCTTTCCCAGGTAAAAATTTTAAATAATTTCAAAATAGTCATTGTTAGGTTAAAAAAAAAATTACAGCATTTTTTGCAGCCATTCTAATTAGTGCCACATTTTTTTAGGTGATGGGAACGCTACAAAGAGAAAAGTTGGATAGTGGTAAGTGTATTCATGGCAACTAGGTAAAAATATCACAACGTATTTGATTCTATTTGTGAGAAGAAAAATACAAGAAATTTGGCAGTGTCTAGTTTGTATGTGTGGCTTTAACATTTATTTTTATTCTTAATCAGGAGGCGTTGAAGTAAAACCAGCAGCACAAACAGAATCACATGCCTCCAGTGTAGCAGAGAAGCCAGAAGCGGATCGGGAGGTGAAAGCGGCTGATACTGAAGTGACGTTGGAGGCCACTCAAGGACCAAGAAAAGCGGTGTCTTTCTACGAGCCACAACTGCGTGAACAGATCCTCAAGGAACTCTGGGACTCTCAGTTCTTCACAGTTATAACTGAGCAAGCTGTTGAAATCAACGGTGAGCTCTATGTGCCCTTGTGCATCAGGTACTTAAACAAAGAGGACATCCAGTGTGAGGAAACATTGGCTTTCATCCCGTTTGATGACGACCCAGCTGTCCTCACAGATGCCATTGAAACTGCCCTCTCCCAGAAGTGGGGTCTCAACATGGAGTATTGTAGAGGACAGGCCTTGTTGAGTGTTGGTGAAGTAGGAGCTCAGATGAAGGCTGTAAGTTTAGCTATAGCTAACAAATACCCCCAGGCTGTAAGAACTGTTAGTTCTGCTTTGTCTCTTAATGTATGGCTGGCTAGATCCTCTCCTGCTGAAGAAGCAGCGGACGGAGCAGTTCTCATAGGTAAAATACTACACTGGCTCACAGAGGATGCAGAGCGGCAGAATAAACTGGAAGACATGATCATTCACGCGTTCCAGCATGATGAAGGAAAGGGCAATGAGCTGAGGGACAAACTCATCAAAAACTGGGAGAAGAGTCATGACATGCATGAGGTGATGGTAGAGATTTTAGAAGCTGTCATGCTCTGTTTGAATGAGCTGAAGGTGGAGGGAAGTACTTCAAACCAGCAGCAAGCATCACAGTTCTTTGATGCAATCAGAAACTTTGAGTTCATCCTGTCAACAGTGGTGCAAAAGAACATCTTGAGCATAACTAGAAAGCTAAGTCAGTCTCTTCAAGGTAAACCCTTAGATATGTTACTTGCTGTGAATAATTTGCCTGATGTCAAAGCATCCCTCAGTAAACTGAAGAGTGATATCGACTCCCATCACAAGGCCTGGTTTGAGGAAGCTGTTGCACTGGCTTCTAAACTCCATGTGACAATGTTGCATTCAGTGCTGCTAGAGCCATTGAGTGAGTTTTACAAAGAATCGGTAAGCATGAAAGTTGTAGAGCACTCAATAGCAGAAATTGACGACCTCTTCACAGAAAAGGTATTGGATACCTTGAAGTGTCTGGAGATTGTGCCTTACGCAATGTCCAAAGTAGAAACCAGCATTCTTAGTGGGCTTGTGTTCCGCCTGTACAAGGAGGACTTGCCAGATCAGGTCTCTCTTCACTCTGAGATGAAGTCATGGAAGGAGAAATGGTTGGATCCCCTGGCAGGCTATCTCCCAACCACTGTGCTTGATACACTCAAGACGTCACAGATAAGAAGTTTCAGTAACATCGAAACTCTCCTCAGACTCCAGGTCATCTTGCCGTTTTCAAGGAGGGAGAGCAACTTCAGGCAGGGAAAAAGAAGCTTACAGGAGTTTATACAGCAGGACAAACGATCCCTCACTGAGCTACATCCTCTGTAAGAGTTGCAGGTCTTCCGTCACGGCTAGCAGTTTTGAGCAATGCGTTTGAGATGTCACCGCCACCATACTTAAGAACTAATGTCTCAGCCCTAATTGAGGTCCCAAGTTCTGAACTCAATATTTCTGTGTACATTATTGATCTAAATTCTTTGAGATTTCCTTTTGTTGTTATCCTGCAAACCAAGCCCTATGTTATGTTTTGTTTTTTATTCTGTAGTTTGTACAGTTGTACTACCCAATGGGACCAATGTCTTGGCAAAAAAAAGCAATGCTCCACAGACGTTATCAATGCTTGTGTGCCTTGATGCAAAACTAATAATTCACCCCATGTATCATGATAATACAGATGTTGAAAAATGTCCCATTGGTGTTGACTGACTTCTGTATAGCTGTCATGAATTCATTATAATTATTCTTAAATTGCACCCTTACCTTTCCTGGGCACAAATAGAAATGGTTAGTTCCATCATGTCCTCTGATGATTTCCCATGTTTTCTGTCTCTTTGCAGGAATGAATTTGCTGTAAACGTTATCTTTGAAAGAATGTTTCCTTAATAGGAAAACCTTCATATATATTTGTCAAAAAAGTAATAAAATGCTCCAAAAAGATGTTTTAGCTTTTGTGTTTCTCTTTTTTCCCCCCAAGCTAGACAAGTAGGTTTTCATGTGATGTCAAGTCTGTAGTTACATCTGCAAGTTAACACAAGATGGCGCTGTGAGGCTGCAAGTTGCTTTAAGAGGAAATGACTGCTAAAGAAGTGTGACTCTAATGAATGAGTTTACCTCTAAGTTCTAGCACTACTTGTAGATTTTGTAAGGCTGGCTCCTAACAAGTATATGGATGGTATTTACAATAAAGTCCAGCTGGACAAAAGGAAGTCCAAGTGATCACTAGCCTCTGCTAGCTAGTAGCCACTAGATATTATCCAGATGCCTTTTACATTCTTTCTAGTATTATTAGTTAGGTTATTTGTGGTTTTCTGTTTTTATTTACCAGTCTAGTTTTTTAACAGACATTTGATATATGTTTATGGGCCATTTCAATTGTGTTGTCCTCTAAAGGTATGTTAATTCACAATAGACCCACAGGCTGCCAGTGTTAATAATTGCTGACTGAAAATAGGCAGTTCACCCTCTAGTTTAGGTCATGATATATTGTATAAAAATGTCCTGTATGATTCAGTCAGTGACCAACAAGGATGTGGGTTTAGAGGGAGGGTTGTTAAGGTCATATAACCACTGCATTATCTCTAGATACCTGGTAAATATTTGTTTTCCAATTACTTTTTGTCCTCAAAGTGTAAGGTCTCTGCAGTGCTGGGAATGTGAGACAGACAGGGTTGACTAGTATGTGCCAGTAATGCAAATCATCGTATTCGGGCTCCCTTGTTGTCATTGTGTTTTGGTTAATATGTAATTTCTAAGAACAAGTGTATTCTGTCGGTCTGCGTAGGACAGGGTCTGCTTTTCTTGTCAATTATTTGCTCTGAATTCCAATCTGGTGTATAAGCCTTTTAAAGAGGAATCTGAATAACACAGCTATTGTACTGACAGTTAGAAATACAAGGGACTGTGGCTGTTAATATCTTTATTTAAGCCGTTTAGTCCCTCCCAATGTCATACTAAATTTAAGGCTGCCATCAACAGCTGTAATTATTTGGACTGTTTAAAAATCTAAAGCTTTCTATTGCACCATATTTGAATCTATTTCCCAGTTTATTCCAGTTTCTTCAGTAGAACAGCTAATAACCATTCTGAGTGTTAATAACTGATTGAAGCTATACACAATACCCCAGGGCTTATTGAAGTCACTTTTAAGTTCAAGTTAAAAACATGATCCCAGTCAAAACAAGGGCTAAATTTAAGTCTTTTTGGACAAAGGAGACCTGCCGTTATAATAAAACATGTTAAGTATCCTACAGGTTTCAAAGACTGTATGCTACTGTTAAAACCCAACCATATACAACCAAACACATTTTGTGTTTGTTGACATGAAGCCAGCTTATCTTTAACACCGATAACCCTACTGAGTGCACTTTTTAAAGAGACATGTATTCTTCCTGTGAATTGTAACAGCAGATGCCTCCCTGACAAAGCCCTGATTGTCGGTGCTCAGCTCAGTGTGAAAGGAGCATCTCCGTGTCCCCACTCAGCTGCTGAGCAAACGGATCTGTCTCCGCTGTGCTGTGGGCCCGCCAGCAGCGGCGTTCGCAGGCCTCACTGTAGCCATGTGCAGCACAGGAGCACACCAGCATCGTCTCAAAACCCCCATCTCTACACTTCCTGCCAAGAGGTATAAACCTCCTACAGGCTGTGTTTTATTTATTTACACTTTGGATGTAGAAGTGGACATTGTTACAGTTTAAATCTCAGGTGCAGCCGGTGTGTTTGAGCATGAAGAACACATCCTCCGATTTTAAACAAAACAAGGTATTGCCATAATTGACCCGTGCACCAGGTTTCCTGCTGGAAGTCAAGGTTCTGCACTGATGTAAGACCCGTGGCACTCTGTAATCATGTCCATACACAGCCAGGATTTAACTACACTCTAGAGGGGAAGACAGAGAGCTTAAGTGGATTTTATTTCAAGGTTCCCCTTTCAGGGAAAATTGGCAGCACAGGCCAGAATTCAGCTCCTCCTTGGACTACCAGCAAAACTTTTGGTTTTAATTATTCAGATGTCAACTTGTTGATTGTACTCTTTAAAAACACTTCATTTTTACTTTTACACTGTGAAGCTAAAGGATTTTTAACTGTAAAGTGAAATGTGAAGGATTGTCTGTGATGAGTGTGTTTAACCAGCCAAGACAGCGAAGACCCTCCCCCTCTGTCAGGCCGCACGGGAGCTTACTCAGGAAAAAATATAAACTGTAGTCCATGGCAAGAGACAATTTTTTTTTGTTACCATGTGAATTGTGCCACAAAGAACGCATATGGTGTTTGTCAATTTAAAATTTAATTTTACAAGACAAGAAAGTAGCACTTTGTGCAAGGTTTGTCGTAATTTAGTTTTGTGTGAAACTGCTCAGTGAACTACATCTCTCTTCTTGCACAATATACATCACCAACGCCAACAGTGCTGTCCCTTGTGTTGTGTTATGTTTCTGTTGCTTTTCTGTTTCAACGAAAGAACGAGCCAGAACCATAGCTTGTGTGACTACATCCTGGTACGGAAACACACAAGCATTGTAGCTCCAGCAGCTAAAGTTAGCTTTTGGTGGAAGAAAGTAAGAAAGTTATGACTTCACATATGCAACTTTTGGGTCTTTCCAATTACATATTTAACACATCAACAGTTTTACGACTTGTAAAATTATCCTTGAAATTTACAAAAATCATGTGTAATTTGCCAGACGTCCTGAAAATTCAGGACAGTCCTGCATTACAAGCAATTGTCCCAAATCCCAAACCTTTCTGTTTGTCCTGAAATTAACCATTATAGCAATGAATTATATGAACATGAACCTGTGAAAATATTCTGATCAAATCACTTATGTTGGCTATAATTCCTGCTTTTAGTTATTAAAAATGTCCTCTTCATTTTTGTAAAATGTGTCAAAGTATTACTGATTTGTTTTCACTTGTCTATTGCACTGATTAGGCATCATAAATAACGGATTGTTCATGTAATTTGCCCTGTTTTAAACCAGATGACGGAGAGTGCAGCCATCACTGCAAGAGGAGTTTGTGATAAAAATATACAAAATATGTTTGTGTCATGACAATTTTAGCTGCTGAAGAGACATTTAAAAATGACTGTAACACACCTGTCACCTGTGTGTAATGATTGATGTGACTACATTTGAATCCCTCTGACATGACACAGTCAACCCTAAATTTCTCTGTCACCAAAAAGTCAATGTCCCCCATTCTCAAGGGCAGTTATCTCGTGCCATGGTTGATGGGGACAATAAACATGTCCCAGCTGGACCTACGATGCTGGGGGAGTCTGTTCGCTTGTGGCGAGTGGACAAAATGAACCAGGTTAGTCTGCTGCAACTATTTTCTCTACCACCTTACCATGTTCTCCTTCTGTCAGCCTATCAGACAACACAGAAGAACAGTCTCTGACGCACAATGCAAGCTGAAACGGAAAGATGCTGTGCTCATGCCAGAGGATCACTGACTAAGATTACAGCAAGGAAATAAATGACAAAATAATAGATTTGTGCAATTTTCTTACTTTCATCCTGGTGGTATTAACAGCTCGCTAGATTTCGCTTAAATCATTTATTATTTTGGCAGTAAAAAGAGACCAGTGGCTATATTTTATCAAAATGATTGCTAAGGACAATTAAGTAATCCTTGAATACAGGTAGGAATATGTCCCTACCTTCCCTACCCTGTTCTACACCCTTGTCCATTTTCATCTGGTTACTAGAGCATAATTTGTGGCATAATTCAAACAGGATTTAAAAAAAAAGATTTGTCTCTCACCACTGTCTGGTATTTTTTCCAAAGTAAGGTCCCATGGCCATCCAGAGGGAAAGGGACTTCACCTCTCTGTACTGAGGTGTATTAAGACGTACAGTAATCCAATCATGAGGCAATGAATTTATTGCAATATATTTCACCAGACTTACTTGATTGTCTAAAACTACTACTCTCAAAACAGTACTCAGCGCCCCTTTTTGGACCTGTACAAAAACATCTATTTATTTAGTCCACAGAGCAATGGGCATGCTGCTTGGAATTTCAAATGCTTTTGTAATCCTTTTGTAAGCTTTAATCATTTATAAAGATGCTCTGGTGCTCTCACGCCTCCACCAACCACAATCTAAAGGCCTAAATTCATAAGAACCAGATGTATCTGCACAATTTATCTATTGTACTGTTAAGAGGCCTGCAGCCGGGCTGGTGCCTGTCTTTGTGATTCCTCCATCGCTCTTCGGCTTTATGTTTACCCGGAGGTGCGAGCAGAGCGACGTCTGCAAATGAACGGAGCGCCCCAGACTCTGCTGAAGTCATCACCCCACCCACATGGTTCACCTCAGCCCCCTCTGCCTTCAACACCTTTTGCTCCTCTTCAGCAACACTTCTTCAGACACAAGTGATATGGCTTTATTCAGTGTGATAAAGGGCTTGTGCAGCCGCCCTTGACACTGGAAGAAATGTCTCTTTTTATAAGAAAAATACACCCGAACATATCACGTGTTCATTTTTAAGTGATTTATGGCTCAGTTTTAATTCATGACTTGGACCCTATGGACAGCAAAGAGACAGACTGTAATGATGATGTCATGAGACAAATCCTGCAGCTGCTCCATAGACAGTAAATATTAAAATTAATCCCAAGACGTTTTTAGTGGATTATAGACACATCTTCTAATTCGCAGAGGTATGTGCTGCTTGACATTCAGATATAACTTACTTGGATATCAAGAAGTGGGAGTTTCCACTTCTCTGTTGATTCAGTTATTAATTCTGTGTCAATAAAATAAATTCAAATCATGCCACGTGGTGAAATCAGTAATGAATGTCTCAATCTTCTCAAAATGAATAAGTCCTGAAACATGGACGCTCTGTCTACCAGCTTTATTGGACATGTCCAGACATGTTTGAGCCACCAGAGCCAGGGGACAGTGACAGGATGTTTCTTTTTTTTTTCTCTTGTGTGTCAGGTTGTTGGAACTGAAGTGAGCTGAAGTGACCTGCTGGGCTGATTTGGACTGAGAGAGTCGCTGAAGGTACGTCTGTAACTGACCGTTAGTGAGGGTGAGAGGATGGGGAGGTTGTGTTATTTGTGTGTCAGTTCGTGGGGTCGGTTCTTTTGCCTCTTTCTCAAGAGGTCCATTATTACAGTCTTTTCCAGCATTGCCATGTGTGTTGATTTCTTCTTTGGGGTAACTTTTATGTTGGAGTGGCGTCCTCTAGTGGATGTATTGCTTGAAGTAATTCTAAACACAATCTTCTGAACACATTATACATGTTAGAATATAGCTATTGAAAACATGTGAAAAGAGTGAGAACTATGTAGTACTGAATTGTGGATTTAGACTGTTAAACTGTTGTTCACCATTTCTGTGTTAAGGATTTTTTGGGCGGACCTGAAACATGGCTCAGTGACATGCCGGAGCCATGGTTGCCCAACACTGCATAAGCCCCATGAACTGACAAACACCGCCACCCCACCTCTCTCCTTCCCAAACGGTCTGTTATGAAAGTACCTCCAGCGACTCTCTCAGTCCAAATCAGCCCAGCAGGTCACTTCAGCTCACTTCAGTTCCAACAAACTGACACAGAAGAGAAAAAAAAGAAACATCCTGTCGCCGTCCCCTGGCTCTGGTGGCTCAAACATGTCTGGACATGTCCAATGAAGCTGTTAGCTGGAGCGTCCATTTTTAAGGTCATTTCCGGTTGCCACACCTCAAAAGTTTCGGAGCAGAGAAAACTGCAAATATTTTTTCCCCCGATTTTGACATACTTAATTTAAATGTAGCTGGGTGATTAATATACGTGTTTCTGTGGTGTGACAAAGTCGTTACTTGATCTTTAACAACCATGCCAACATAAAGGACATATGGAAGTATGTGGGCAGTGATGGTTAACATAGTTTGAAACGGACGTATCTATTTTCGTACATAAAGGAAAATGAGCCTCAGAAATGGGTCTTTAATCACTGCAATATGAAAATGTTATAACAAATATGTTGTAGGGTGGATTTTCCCTTTGAAGTGTGTTGTGTTGTTGGAGCAGATGGCCGTGCAGTGAATTTAACTCTGGTTTATGATGCTCTGGTGATATGACAGGTCTGTAATGTGCTTGATGAGTTGTATTACCGGAATCCACCCCTCTCTTGGCTGGTTAACACATAATGCGGGCAACTTTTGGACCCACAGCTCAAACCAGGACAGCCATGGTGACTTTGTTTTTCGGGAACCTTCGTCCTCCAGTGCTGGTAAACTCCTGGGGTAGGGTTCATGAGCACACAGCTCATGGTGTAGGTTCCTGGAGGACCACATGATGTGTTCAAAAGTGCCACCCATCTGTCACTTGAAAGAGCTCCATCCTCAAAGCACAATAGAGACAGAGGTTATAAACAAATGGTATACAGCAGAGATGTGTGTCCAGTCAGACAGATTGGACGGAGGTTGTTGTTTCTGTGGCGATCCCCACTGTGAGCTACGGCAGCTTTCACAGGAGGGACACCGGTGGGTGATGGGATTTTCACACGGCTGATCCGAAGCTATAACTATCCCTCTGATTTGACAGTTTTTACCCTTTAGGAGTACTCATGATTAGAGCCTGACAGATTCAGGATTTTTGGGATTATAAAAATTTAAATATTGGCCGTTATTGCAATGATCGCTCAAACACCTGTGACAAAGATAAGTAAATGGGGATATTTTACAGTTTGACGATGTCCAAAATTACATCCAGGTATTTTTAATAATTATAAATAACTGTAATAAAAAACACAAATGTCTACATATTAAGAAAGAATAATTAAGAAAAAGGGTGAAATATACAGAAAATGCTTAAAAATAAATAAAAATGGCCAGCTGTGAGAGGCTCTACTGTTGATAATACATAGTGTTCTTGATCTTTGTCAATAATCTGCCGGCAGAGCTCTGCTGCATTTGGTCGGAGATAAGAGGCAAAATGAAGTCTAACCGTTACAGATATGGTTCACTGATTGTTTCCATTTGAAAATCCCCTTTTAAGTCTTTGCTTTATTGTATTTACAGTGGCTGTTAATCAAACTCCTGGTTTTAATTTTGATTGGAAAATTATTTATGGTCAAATGGGTTTAGTCGGTAATAGGGGACAGGCAGACATGAATGTACCTCATGAGAGAGCTGAACCTTTATTAGTTTATCATTGTGGTTTCATTTTAGGCATTTTTATCAAAAATTGACAAAATAAAAGGGAACATGGCAGTGTGCTTATGTAAAACCTTTGTTCTGATCGTGTAATGCGGGTCTGGCATCAAATCTGAACTGTTGAGAACATCTACTTAATTGTTTTTAGCATTTAAATCATCTTGAAACATTTATAATCAAAGAAAGAAAAAAATCAAATTAACATTAAATATTTTCTTTTGCCAGCGAAGTTACAGATACATTTGCCCACTTTGGTTTTATCCTGATGGGAGCATGGGAGTATTTTCCAGGGGCATAATAGTAACTCTGCACCCATTCAGGCCCTGATCCTCCTGGGTGAAAGTTGAGTGTCCTTACTCCCTCCCGCCCCTGCTCCCACCCGGGTGAGCCTCCAGATTTGTGATATTGCCTCGATCCTCTTGAGATTCGAAGGACAATGGCTCAGTGCTCTGAGCCCGAGGACTCATTCCTCCAAAACATTAACGCTGTGTTCAGACAGAGCTGTACTAACTCCCATTTCTCCTCCCGACGATTTAGAAATTGCACATAATTTAGGCATTTGTTTGTTCTTGTTTCAACAACTTTTCACATCTCAGGATTTGTGATATAAAGTTTGCAACGGCATTTTTTTTACCCAAAGGCCAATGAATTACAATTTCTTTTATTGTGAATATACATTTGACAGTTATCTCGGCCAACTACATTTCTCATTCAGACCATTTGAAAAGTGCACATTTTTTCAGCATTTGTTTTTTCAACAACTTTTTGTATCACAAGATTTGTGGTATACTGTTTGCACATGCAGCTTTTTTTTTACCCAAAGGTAAATAAATTATGGTTTCTATTTGTGAGAATTAACATTTAGCTTAGAGCTATGTGGGCTAACTCCATTTCTCATTCAGACAATTTAAAAAGGGCACACATTTGTTTTTGCATCTCAAGATTTGTAATATACAGTTTGGCACGTGCAGTTTTTTTTACACAAAGGCAAATAAATTGCCGTTTCTATTTACGTCAATTTACATTTTGGCTTCTTGAAAAATTACATTGGGGTTGTGATCTCCCATAATCTAAAAAGGATTCATCTAATTTACTGATCTGAAAATAAACTTGTAGCTCAGGCTCAAAGCACATCTGGATTAAACCAAAGTGTGTAAAATAAATGAACCAAGTTTTGGAAACTTGGAAATGTTTTTACTATGAATGTAATGGGACATCTTTTCCAAGACACGCTGTCTCTTTTTTGCCAGTAATCCCACCATGTCGAAAGCTGATTATTGTGACAACTAAAAAGGACAATGTAACTGTAACACGATCCCCGTAAAGCTGGTTTTGATCGTACATGTGGATTATCTATAATAACTCATCTCTGATTGGGCTGTTTTGTGACATGACTTATTTCATTATCATGAACTCCAGCGGCTCGCTGATCCCCTTCAGAAGGTGTCTTCCCCCCTCTGTGTTGCTTGGCAGGTGAGACATGGAGATCAAGGGGCTGCGTGTTGATCCTAGCTCAGGAATGGAGAGCCTGAGTGTAAAAAGTCTCTCTGTAGACGGGCCCGGTCCTGCTGGAAGCTCCACGACTCCCACACACGCTCCGACCTGTGCCCATTCACAGTTGACTGCCATGTAAAACACATTGAGTTTCTCTGGAACCAGGATCACAGTGCTCTGTAAATGAGATACATGCATACGGGGCTATCGCGCTGTGTGGAAAAAGATTGCCGTGGACCCTGTTTGGCCAACAGATTTAGACACAGGATCCGGGTGTTCCCAGAGGAGTGGGGCTTGTTGTGGTCTGTAAATGTGTCTGCTCCAGAGACGGCACGACAACACCTGATCTGCCGGTCCCGGCGGAGCACTATAGGCCAGCCATGTTAGCTATACCAGTCGCAAGGTCAAGGTCTGGACAACAGCTCAGTATTGCCTTTGTGTGAGCGCTGGAGGTGCAGCAGATTCTCAGGGAAACTATACATTACTTTCCCACAGCTGGCTCTGCAGCGGATCACTTACAGTGTGGTTAATATTTAAGGAAATCAGCCAGTGCAGGAGAACTCCATGTAACCTTAGGAAGGTTTTATTTCAAGTTTTTTGAAGAACATGTTGGAGAGCATTAGTGTGTGTGCATATGACCACAATATCATGTCATGTTGCATTACAATATACTGTAACTATTATATATAATAAGTTTTTAGTGTTGCAGTGAATTCAGAGGAACATTTGAAATTGAAATATTTTTACAATGACAAATTTACTTTATCTAAAAAAGCAAAAAATATATACATATATATTTCAGTGCAGATAAAGACAGAAGATCTGTGACTACGAAACATTACTTTTAGGAACATTTACCACTTATATGAAGGCAATTTGCTCACACGCGAGAAACCGTGCAGGGCAGAGTTTTCCCACAGTCGAGCTGTGGCTGAATATTGCTTGTAGATCTCTTTTTGTTTGTCCGAGCGCACAAAAGGAAAGGAGATTTGGATGAAAAGCACGAGACATGGAGATTTTCACTAATTGTCATAGAATGATTCAATTATCCCATGTTTTTTTCCATTTGAATTGTATCAACAGATGCAGAACATTTCTTGTTTCGTTCCAGTGCTTGGAACAATAACTGCATTTTTGCCTTTCATTTGTGCCCATAAACCTTTCATATCTTAAGAATTAAATATACTTACATAACTTACTATAGATTCATTAAATATCTCATTGAGACTTTTTAACTATACCGACTGGATACTTCTGTGGTCTTTGGGTATTTTATATCATATCTCACAGGTGCTTTATGTCATCATTCTAATTTTTCACAACTTTGTCATCGAGTTTGTTACCAATGACTTTGTATAATATCATTGTTTTCTAAGTCTTTGCTGTGGGCTCTAATTTAAAGTATCACAATCTATCAGGGGTCGGGTCGGGACACTCTGTCAGTCATTTTTACGGAGACAGATGCAGCAGATACAGATGTTCTCTATCTATTTTTGTTTTGCAAAATATGCTAATTAACTGTAACTTTCCTACAACAATAATAATGTGTTAACCATTTTGAGTAGAAATAAGTTAACACAGGGGTTCCCAAACTTTTTCATGTCAAGGAGCCTCACAGTAGATGCGCATTAGACCTAATTCAAAAGGATTTCATCTTAAGGAATTCCCTCTGAGTATTTTTTAATTTTGAGGTTAAAATTCTTCATAGTCAAAAAGTGATCAAACTAGTATCAGTATAAATTACAATGAAACAAAACAGCCAACCCTATTTCGGTCCATGTTGTTCCAACATGAAAAAAATGTGATAAAAGTTATATATTATAACATAGTAATACTCTGTTCCTCATTCTGCTGGGGACCCTCTACAACTCACTGAAGGACCCCTGTTTGTCCCTGGACACCAGTTTGATGCAGAAGCAGAATCGCTTTATTAAGCAAATGTACAACATACACAGGACTTTGATTTGGCGAGGCAGCGCAGTGGAATAAGAAAAGTAAAATGGTTTGGAAAGATAAATTAAAATTTTTAAAAAGATTAATACAAAGATATATACAAATTGGGAATAAAATTAGAAATAATAAAATACAGCACAAGTTAACAATAATAAGTATAGAACAAGTTAAGAGCAATAAGTGTGCTGCACTCTGCTATACTTTATATTTGGCATCATAGAATGCTGTATATACAGGTATGGATATTGCTGTAATGCTAAAACTAATATAAGACTTTATTGTTTTAGAACAAATCATTTATATTTAGCAGTGCGCCGTGTAAAAAGACAGTATAATCATTTCTAAAGAAGGATGCAATCGTATATAACTGAGTGACATTTTCTTTTCAGAATAACTATTATTCTAATCCAAACACGTTACTTTGGCACTTAGGACTTATTTTTTTGTACCAGCTTAATCTGACATTTAATGTAATTTTTATAGCCATGTAGGGGAGACCAGGGCCAATTGTAACTGGGGCAGCTGTAACACATTGAATTCCTCCAACCAGAAACAAGTTGATATCGAGGTGTAAAAGTAACCTTTTGGATGTAGAGTATTTTTCTTCTGCTGATGAAAGTTTAGAAGACTGTGAATTTAATCTTACATTAATGTCACCTCTCGGTTTTTGGTTAAAATGAACATGAACAAACTGTGTTAATATAGACGAGGTGTTGCTCTCTAGCATATGAGACTTTAACATGGCTGTAAACACTTTGTTTGATTGGGCTGATACATTTTTCTGTTAGAAATTTATCATGTTTCACTAAATTTAAATTTGAAAAACACTTTTAATGTAATTAAAATGATTATTACCATCTACTTACTAGAATAGTTGCCATGTCTTCTACAAAAATAGAAATAGACTTTTGAATGCAAACAAATCCAAAATTTAAAAGTAATATTTTAGCATAGTCTTGTGCTTATTAGTGAAGATACATCAATTGTATCATTATAATGCCCACCAAGAGTGAGTGATAAGGCAACTGTGGCACATATAGTGCATATATATTTCTTCATGTACTACAAGGACAATATAAAAATGCCCCGTCTCCCCTACTCAATGCAGAAAAATGTATATGACATTTTTTTTACAGTGTTACAACTAAACCAAACAAAAGGGCAATTATTACAGTCTAAGCTCTTGCATTAAATTTTAATATTATAATCTTGTCCTTATTAATGGAAATATATCAGTTGTTTTTCTTTCTATTCATGCACATATGTGTTTCTCATATCAAAAGATGACTAGTGTATTTGAGAATCAGAACCAGTAACTCAGGAGGAAATTGTTTGTGTTACAGTTTCTCCCATTCAAGAATAGAAGTATATGTAAGCGCATATAAAAATAAGAATGGAAATAGAAATCAGAAGTAAGTAAAAAAATATGTAAAAAGAATATGTGTAATATACTACTATATATATATATATATATATATATATATATATATATATATATATATATATATATATATATATACATATATATATACACATATAAGAGTTGTAAAAAATTTCAAATAAAAATATACAACGATAGATACATAAGCGGTACACATAATAGTGTAAAATGACAATAACACTGAAGATGGGGGGATGCACTAGGATGCAAGAGTATTATTATTATAAATAAGAGTACAAATGCACAGTATAAATAAATAAAGGCAGTAATGATGCCAGTGTATGCAGTGTATCGCACTATTTAATTATTATTATTGCATATTGAGTAGTAAACAGTTGAATTATAAGCATGTAGTTAGGGCAGTTTTGCACATGTGAAGATATAAATGAAATGTAAAATAATAATCAGCCTCTGATGAGTTAAATAACTAATGAGTAAGTATGTAAAGTTGTAGTAGTTTCAAGTGCTCTATGAAGGACAATGTAAAAAAAAGATAAAAGTATGTTACACTTGCCCCCGGTCTCCCCTAATCTCTTGCATAGAATACGTGGGGAAATATTAAGCATTCTTATAAGGTCACTACCACAATGCGTCCTTTGAGAAACTTTAATGGCATTTTAACGGAGTTTGATACCATAGCAGCTCTAAAAATGCCATTAAAATAAGGTCAGTGCATCGACTATTCATCATCACAGACACGCTGTAACTCACTTCACCTCCCTGTGGGAATATTACGGCTCTATTCCGCAGGATTTTCACTCAGTCTTACTCTACCGCGTTACAGTCAGCGTGTCCGCGTCCAGCTCCGCTCCGCGTGCTTTCTTATGCTAATGCTGCTCTGACATCAGCAGTGAGATCAAAGCGGGGCAGGGGTACTTTAGAGCTGATCTGCCCCCACAGAGGCTCACTCACTCACTCACTCACACTCAGACCTCTCACACACTCACACTGTCTGTCTGTCCGTCTGTCCCACTCACTCACACATACACACACATACACACACCGCTCTGATACACACCATGCGTACCTGTCCGGAGCTATTCTACCACCAACCCAGGCTGGATTTTATTACTCACGCGTCTGGCTGAGAAACAACACCGCGGAAAGGATATAGACCTGCTGAGATTTGATTTTTCTTCTTCTTCTTCTTCTTCTTTTCTTGTTTTGTTCATCGGGGGAAAAGTGAGCGCTGCTGCCCAAAGGTGAGCTGAAACAAGAGGAAAAGGTCTTTATTCTGCTGTTAGTGAGTCCGTGTGCGCTTTCAGAGATGTAAAGTTTGGGATTGTTGAGTAAATGTTTTGTTTGACGCTGAAGTTTGCCTGTTGAAGTGTTGGAAAAGTGTGAATCGTGGGAACGAACAGGCGAGTTTAAGACAGCAGAAATATGGATAACAGTCTTTATTCTACTTTGCTTAAAAAAAAAGATTCATTATATTTTAATTTAAATTTATAATTTCAGTGCAACCTGCTTCTTAACACTTCTACTTTAGCAGACTTCTGTCCGGGAAACAATTTTTTATGAGTTTATTATTTAAAAAATATCCTTGTCCGACCTTGTTAGTTAATCTCTGTTAATTATGGTTAGGAAATATGATTAATAGTCCACTTGGTGCGCCCTGCCCAGCTTATCTGGGCTTGATGAGAGACACACATCGGCTGGTGTGTGAGTGTGAGAGGCTATCAGCCTTTATCTTCTTCTGGGGGGGAAACAGGAGCTGCCATTTAGCCCACTTTGGCCAAAATGTAGATTTAAACAGTAAATCCACTTGAGCTCTTAAAACAGACGTGACGCCAGGCGGCAAACAAAGAAATACCTTATTTTCCGTCCATAGTGTGTGATAGCTTCATTATTATTTTATTATTTTAGCCTAGAATCCAGCTGCTTGGAAAAGTTAACTAGCTGGTCAACAACAGGGAAACTAAAAATAAAAAAGGAAGTTGTGTTGAAGCTTTTAGGAAAAAGTCGCGTGAATGCTATCCTCTGAAGTGTTCGTTAATTTAGGCCCATTTAATTTTTAAAGAAGAATTTCCTCAGACAACCTTGCTATGTTGAGTTTAAGTGCAGGCATCTTCCATAAGCTTCAATGGAACTGACACAAACGTCTCGTGCATAGTGTTTGTCAGTGATGTAATGCCCCTTCCTTCTTTTTTTTCTTCTTTTTTTTTAGTTTCCTCAGCCAACACACAACAGTTTCATCTCATTAACATAATTAATATCAGTGATTTCACGCGGTTTCGAGCGCGCGTCTCCGCCAATCAGCGGCGAGCAGGAACTGCCGCTGTAACGCGCTCCATTATCAGTTACCTGCTGTTTTAACGCGCTCACTTTAAGCTCTCTTCAAAGAGATCTCTTATCGTCGTCAGCTCAAAGCCGCTATCAGATAATGCTTCTAGCTGTCCACCGGCTGCAGATTAGTGCGCTGATCTGCGCTGCTGCCCCGCACTGTCACTCTATTTAAAATTCTTTACATTTTTCCAAGTGGAGCAGAGGCAGAGGTGACAACAAACTGAATTACAGAGACTAAAATAAACCCAAGGGCCCGATGATGAAGGGGAATAAATAGGCCCTGCTTGTGTGAATGCTTCTGCCTCAAAGTTTAGCAAAAGTTCATGTGATTTAAACAAGATTTGTCTTGGTGAGCTCGCTCAAGCCAAGTCAAGTTTTTTCTATATAGCAAAATATCACAAATCACAATTTTCCCCAGGGGGCTTTGCGATCTGCACAGTGTGCAACACCCCTCGAAAGAGTTAAGAAAGGAAAAACTCCCTCTAAAAACCCCTTTTAACAGAGGAAAAAAGAGCCACTGAGAGGGGCATGAACTTTTATATGTGACATGGAGAGAACGGATCAACAAAACCACATTTGATGGCATAATTGCTGAATATTTTGAAATGTATATAATGTGGATCCAGGGGGACAGTTTCGGGTGTCATCCGTGGGACCTGATCCATATGACCTCCTCTCCACCATGGAGACTAAAAGACAAAAATGGCCAAACTACTCATTCATAAAGCACAAGAACATTAAACAAAGTATAGAACGGATAATATCCAAACCATGCAATAATTACCAAAACATGAAATAATGGTAAAATAAGTTAAAGCCTACTCATCATACAATAAGATACTAAATACAGCTGTGTAACAATCAGCTTTAGTATTTTAGGACTGAGTTATTGTTTAATAGAAGCATAACAGGACAAAGCAAAATTACATAAAGTCACTTTAAAGTCAGTTACAGTTAAAGTACAGATACAGCACAGGTCCCTTTGTGAAAATCTTAGATTTCCACAATAATGCTGAAGCAGAAACATTAGAGGCCGTTAAAAGAGCTGCTGACTCTTTAGATGAAATTCTTTGTGTGAAATATGACTGTAGATACATGTAGAGATTCATATAGGACCAGCATGAGGGGGTACACGCTGAGCATTTGGCACAATTAAGAGATGCCATATAAAAACGAGTGTGAATAAATGAACTCTTAACGATTGCAAACAGGAGTGGAGGAGCGGGCAAGGGCACAGGCATGTGTATAATTTGTATGTCTGTATGTTTACACCACCATGTAGGACGGAGTGGAAAACCAATAAAAAGTTGGTCACAAAAAACAAAAAAACGTCTTTTTCTTAAAGGCAGGAACCAAAATTAACAGCAGCCAGCAGCCAAATGAGGCTAAAATGTGCAAACGGTAGATTTGCTTCACTAACAGCCAAAAACACAACGGTCATCTGTTGAGCGGCTGGTTAAATTTGAGCATTCAGTGGCTCGTGGACAAAAAAAGTTAATTTTGCAGCCTCCCTGATGGTTTCACTGCAATTATATGTCCTGTCTCTGCTGAAGGTCTGTATTATCATGTGCTTTTTTTTTTTTTTTACAGTGTGCTTTGAACACTTACAGCAGTGTATAAAGTGTTAATTGCAAGGCGCAAAATTTCAGCTTATTTCCATTATTTTCTGTTATGTAGTTGTTCTTTATTTAAAGGGACAGTTCCCCTCAAAATCAAAAAATACATGTTTTCCCTCTGGCCCGCAGTGCTGTTTATCCATCTAGATTTATTTGCTGTGACTTGCAGAGTCTTGGAGATATCAGCTGTAGAGATGTCTGCCTTCTCTCCAGTGTAATGGAACTAGATGGTGCTCGGCTTGTGGTGCTCAAAGTACCAAAAAAAAAAAAAGTTTGAAAAATTCAAAACCCGTGTCTCTTTACAAAAATCATGACGCATTTACTCAAGATAATCCACGGAGCTTGATGTGAGCAGTTTCATGTAGTAGAGAGAAAGCAGTAGAATATATTCTAAAGTAGTTCTACCGCAGAGAGAAAGTAGTTCCTACATGAAACTGCTCACAACAATGTGTGTGGATTATCTTGAGTAACTGGGTCATGATTTTTGGAAAGAGACGCTGGCTTTGAATTTTTCAAATGTATTTTTTTGGCGCTTTGAGCACCACCAGCCGAGTGCCATTTAGTCCCATTACACTGGAGAGAAGGCAGACATCTCTACAGCAGATATCTCCAAAACTCTTCAACTCACAGCAAATAAATCTAGGTGGATTAAAAAGTACTGCAGAGCAGAGGAAAAATATGAAATATTTTTGATCCTGGGATCCCTGTACTGCGTGCATAATATTTGAGATAGCTGACAGAAGCAGAATAATATTCGTGTAGCAGGTTTTTCCATTCTTAAATTGTAATGTTTCAGAGCTCACACCAAGACACAGTACTGAACATGTTAAAACTGCAGCATCATGGCCAAGTCATCGATGATGTTTCTATGGTTTCTTCCAGGATTTCGAGGAGGAGGCCGTTCTATGAGAGCTGACTTCTGAGCGTGAGCCAACAAACCCGTCAGCCCTTTGTATTTGTATCCTGTGTGAACCAGAGCCCCTGTCCAACCATGAGGAGCAGCTCTCATGTCCTGCCTCTCGGTGTGCTCACGGCTCTGCTGCTGTCTCAGGTCTGCTCCGGCATCAAATGGCTGTAAGTATTCTCGGGAGGAGCGCCGCCGTCTCGTTCCTCCGCCGTCTGTACGCTCAAACAAATGTCAAAACACATGACGTCACGCAGCTTTCCGCGGGCATTGTGTGGCTCTCTCCTGCGTGTGTGAGTGTTTTATGCAGCGGAGGGCCCGTGGCAGCTTTGAAAAGGGCCCCAACATTCCTCGAGTTGCTCCTGATCAGGCGAGCGGCTGTGCGTTCCGTACATGTGTGTCTGATGAAGGGGACAGTAGATTAGCTCGGGCTCGGGTTATGAACGGAAACCTCTTTGTTTTATTAACTTAAATGCGGCTTCAAGAAAAAGGAGACGGCGTTTCAGTTCCAAGCTCTCAGATCAAATAAACCTCCCCGCTGTCTGATGATAAGAAGATAAGAAAAGAAAATGAGATGATGAGGCGTCGCAGCGGCGCACACAGTGCCAGTGTTGTCACTGTGTGTAGGCTGGTAAGACCTCAATCAGTGTAAAATAGTGTCTTTTTGACTCCCTGATGAATGCTTGATGCTGAAACACATCAGAGTTAGTTTGTTTTAAAGGGATAGTTCACCCAAAAGTGAAAATTCAGTCACTATCTTCTCACCCTCCCTTTTAGTGTTTTAGTCCACAAAACACTGCTGGAGTTTCACGGGAAAACAGCGTTGCAGAATCTCTCAAACAACGGAAGTGAATGGTTTTCAAATGAAAAAAACAAACAAACGAAAAAACCCACAAAATGCCTTCATACTGCTCGTCTGGTGTAATCCAAGTCTTCCAAAGCCCCCGCATGTCAAGTTGACTTGAAAGATGTGATTTACACCATGTTTTTAGTCTGAATCTTCACTGTAGATTCTTAGCTTGGAGCCATGTTCACGTGCGCGTACACACTGTCTCATCTGGGCGTGTGTGGTGTGACAGCGTGTGTGCGAAAGTCAACAGCACGTCGGAGCTTTAGGAGACTTGGATTACACCAGACAAGCAGTATGGAGGCATTTCATGTTTTTTTCCTTTTGTTTTTTATATTTGAAAAGTGAAACTAAAGTAGTGAGTGAGTAGGTGAGTAAATAATGACTGATTTTTGGATGAACTGTCCCTTTAAGGTCTAACACAACCTGAGAGTGTCTTGGAGGTTTTTTTTTATTTTTTTTTTTGTGATTTTTGAGTGCACGTGTCCCCTAACCAAACAGCGCCTCGAACAAACTTATCTTGAGTCCATGAAGCGCTCGTACCCAAACATTTCTTTAAAAATAGTGTGTGTAGAAGTAAACTGACGCCACAAATGTTGACACGAATGCTGATTGCTCGTACCGAGCGCCGCACTGGTTTTATGGTGAGTAAAAGTAAACAATAATTTTCGCAATAATTTTGGAAAGTCCGTAAAATTCCCAAGTTGGTAGTTTTTGAATTTATTTCTGTTTCAATTGACAGTTTCGGAAGGTTTTGTTTAAACGGTTTGAGGTTTTCTCCACAGTTTGCGTTTTCTTTTGTGTGTTTTCATTTGCAGAAACAGATAGAGGCCATTCTTTAAACGAATAAACTAACACTAAGTTGATTGATTGTTCCATCAGTGCACACAAAGACACAATTTAGGAAAAGATACTTGTGTAAAAAAAGAATCTGGTAAAAGCAGGCATCTGGAGTCAACTTCTTTATTCAAGTAAGAGTGAAAAAAAGACTCAAAAAGTACTCAAAATATAAAAGTAAAAAGTTTCTCTGACTGAACCTCAACTTTTCTCCACGGTCCAGTCTCAGTCTCTGTCTGTTTTGTCTTTTACGTGGTTTTTCATCTTGTTACATCTGTCATGCGTGATATACTCTGATGGATACACCAAAGAATCGTCTTTTCTGGGTGTTATTGTACCATCCAATTATTATAAATAATCAGTGATGTCCCTTAAATGCATTCAAACTAAAGTAACAAGCCTACTTCAAAATTTAATGGGTAGAAAGTACAGATATTTGTGTTAAAATTTAGGGAGGAAAGGAGTAAAAAAAATTGTCAGAAAAATAAATACGCAGCTAAAAATCTATTTAAAGGGACAGTTCACCCCAAAATCAAAAACACATATTTCCCCCAAGCCTTTAGTTCTTTTTATCCATCTAGATTTTTGGGGTGTGAATTTCAGAGTTTTGGAGATATTGGCTGTAGAGATGTCTGCCTTCTCTCTAATATAACAGGACTAAACAGCACTCGGCTTGTGATGCTCAAAGTGCCAAAAAATACATTTGAAAAATTCAAAACCAGTGTCTTTTTCAAAAAATCAAAATGTATCATGTGGGGACTATTTTCTTTCTGCAGGAGAGCCGATCAGAACTACTTTATGTCTACTAGAAAGAAAGGTTCTTTAAAGGTAGAATCAGTAAGATTTGTTCATAATTCACCAGAAAGACAATCAATCGTCTCTTTACCCGGATGTCAAATACCAGCATTTTGTGTTGGTAAAGCATCTCGAGCAGCAAAATATTGTTGTTGTAAAATTGTTTTATTTCTTACTTTCTTTTTAGGGAAATGTTGCATATTATGCCTTTAAGTACAGCGTTAAGTCCCACCTCTGGTTCTTGTTTCTGGTCAATGTGAAACCACATCTTTCTGCTTTCGGCTTCACCAAACATATCCATGTCTCCTTATCAGCATGAGTGGTTGTAATGTTCACAGTGGGAAGACTTGAGCAGATGTGCCCATGAGAGCCTGGATGGCATGTGCTAAATCTGAGCGAGGGGGTCCGACGGTCTTGATAATACGCAGCGGTGCAATGCAAAACAGATGCGGCTGTAAACACCTGTGAGTGCCGGGTTACCACGAGCACGGCGGAGTCACAGCTTATCATTGGGCACAGAGTGGCGGCCCCTCGGCCCCCTTAATGCAAAACAGGCCGTGGTGCTGCCTGGTTCTCACGAACCCTTCAGCAGAGCGCAGGACGCAGAGAGCAGACATCAGAGCTAACCTGCTCTGCCTGTGGCTTCTCTATTAAGTTAATCCTCATTAAGTTTAAATTGTTTAAATCAAATGTGTGCACCCTTTAATAGTCTGTAAACAGACGATTCATGTCAAACGGAGGCCACAGAGGACGCTGCTTCCTGCGGTGGAAAATGTAAATGGGGATCTGACTGCGCATCAGAATTTAGTGGGGGTTTTGTAGATTTTCTGGCATATCTCGAGGCCTCTTCTGCGCTTTAACAAAAGGAAATCCATGTGCCAAGAACGTGTCACTTATATTTTATGGATCTGCAGCTGACTCTCCTTTGGGATTCTCGTGTGATAAGATGGTTCTTTTCTCCAGCGCGGGCCAACATATTCCCCTCGCCTGCAGCATTATCTGTTTGGATTTTTCAATTGTTTGTTCAAAGCTGATGTGTCTCAGAGGCTTGAAAAGCCTCAAATCGCTAACACACCACTGTAGCTACAAGTCCCAGCATGCTTTGTTATTCCCATAAACAGATAATTCCACAACTCATAAAACAAAGAAATGTGATTACAAAAGCACCCCATTGTTGTCATCACCACCTCGATTAAAGTTCCAGTGTGTAAGATTGACAAGAATTCATATACTTATTGTGCAAGTATGTTTTCATTAGTGTGTAACCACCTGAAAATAACAATCATTCCCTTAGAAAGAGCCGTTTATAGAGAGGTGAAGTCGCTCCCCTTCAGTGGACCACA
This sequence comes from Lutjanus campechanus, assembly GCA_027495735.1. Taxonomy (NCBI): domain Eukaryota; kingdom Metazoa; phylum Chordata; class Actinopteri; order Lutjaniformes; family Lutjanidae; genus Lutjanus; species Lutjanus campechanus. The sequence continues at coordinate 484 of JAJHUR010107608.1, read as the reverse complement.
ATGGGACCTTACTTCTTTATTTTTGATCCCGTTTGAATTCTGTCACAAATCACACACGATGTTTGTCATTTTAAAAGATAATTTTCCAAATCAAGACGAAAAACTGTTGAAGTATCAGACTGTTAAGATGTGTAATTAGAAAGACCCAGTCGCGTAAGTGTCAAGACTTTCTCTCTCCAAAAGCTAATGTTAGCCGCTGAAGCTACGATGCCCATGTTTCTGTAACAGGATGTAGTCACACAAGCAGCTGATCTTGTTAGTTCCTTCATTTCCTGGCTGATAAAAGCACCAGGAGTCACTTCATTCAGGTAAGATAACGTTACACCAGACAATGATAGGTATTAGTGACTTTCACACAAAACTAAACTAAATTATGACAAACTCAGGACAAACTGCTACTTTCTTGACTTGTGAAATGATCTTTAAAATTGACAAACATTATATTATGTGTAATTGGTGATTGGTGATTCAAATCCTGTGGGGC
>JAJHUR010107607.1:0-16389 GCA_027495735.1 Lutjanus campechanus | reverse complement strand
ATCCCATCACCACCACCACCAGTGTCTAGACCCCGGGGGGATTTCCTCTAACTCCTGCTCATCACCCCCTATTTATATATGTCCATATTCTATTCACTGCAATGGGGTCTAACCGCCAAAGACTTCTGTGTGATTCATGCACGTGCAATAAACAATTCATCTTACTCAGAGTCTCTCCTGATTGAAATGATTTTAACATATAATGTCCTTTTAAAATAGCTAGTATGGCTTCAAAACATGCTCCATCTACAGGTGGGTGTAGGAAGTGCATTTATTTTATTCAGTCAGAAGCAGGGATGACTCCGGTGATTATAAATTAATGACCATGGAAGTAATATCAAAAAGAGAGAGGGGGAATTATCCCCATCTCTCCCTGCAATTTGCACTCACATCTTAATTAATGCAGTATATTACAGCAGATTACCATCCAAGTTTGCCAACTGTGGGTGCTTTTTTGTTTGTTTGGTGTATATACTTCAAATACTTTTAGCTCACCTCAGTTCTCACATGAGATAGTAATTTCCAGTCGGGTCGTATTAAGACCTTGGTTAACAAAGCTTGCATTTTGCCGTTCACTAAGCCATCAAGCCAATTAATATCTTAATTAAGCCATTAATTTAAGTTTTTGTGTCATTTGTGTGTGCCAAACAGTGAAACAAAAACACTATAACCTGAATCTTTCTGTTATTTTAGTCTCTGTTGCTCGGGCAGAAATTTAAATTCAGATTTACCCCATCTTTCATCTCCTGTAAACACACCAAGGAGCCCTTGAATCACCCTCCACCACATCCCAGTGGCTCTCTCCAAAAAAATTTTTTTTAGATATTTTTGTTGGGGAATGAGGAATCCCATTAACCTTTGGGAGGCTTTATACTTCCTAAACTGTGGTCTTGGTGCTGCCAACCAAGGTTCTGATAAGCCCTTTTCACAGCCTTTTGAGCGTTTATCAATATGTCAAGTTATTTTGAATAATTCCTATGCTGATGAGGGCTCAGTGTTGTGTTTTGATTCATAATCGACAGATTCTTTCCTTCTATTTTTTTTTTGTATTCTATCTGTATGGCTTTTATTTGCATGCATTTCCAAACTCTACATCTTGAAATGGCATTTGGAACGGACCGAAAGAAGAAGAAGAAGAAGTTCAGGTTTTTTGAGTGAGATTTACTTACTTACTTACAGTAAAGGAAAGTTCAGCATTCCATAGTCAAGTCGCTTGATTATAGCTGTGCTGTGTGGTCCTTGTGATAATTCATTGGTTGACTTTTCTACCAAATTATGCCCGGTTTTGACCTAGACGTCTAGACATTTTTTGACCTTCAAAAATCATCAAATCTCATCAAAAATTGGCGACTGCACTGTGCAGCCAGTGTGTTTTGGACTTTAGAGGATGCTAACTTATTGGGGACTGCCATCTGTGCCTCATTTTCAGTTGCTTTGAAGTGCCGTGAACTCCTGTGAGTAACATGATGTAATGTGGATCTAGGCACTAACTCAGACATTCAGAGTCGTAGCATCTCCATCCTTACCCAGTGACCGGTTTGCCATGGATGATGCTAATGAGGGAGACACGGGACACAAAAGCGTTAAGAAGCTGAAGTTTTAGAACAATAGTCACATAAAGTTTGAAGGTAATAGAGTTCTTGTTGCAGAAGTTCCATCCTTACACTCTGTTGTTACATTAGAAACTGCTTAGTGATCACCACCCTTCTCATGCAGATTGCCATCTAATTGACATTTGTACATTTACTACGTGGATATAAAGTAATGAAATGGACCGCTCTGTTTTTTACTGAATTTTATTGACTGTTCTTAAGCACAGTACAGCTGTTTCAAACAAGCTGTCAGCCTCAGCAGCCTCCTTGTGCAGTTTCTTAAACACAATGTCTCTCTTTTTTTAAGTCACTCAAACCAGCCCGTGGATACTTTTAAACTGTCCTCTCCCAGGCTCGCAGCCAATTCTTCTGACTTCTACCTCACCAAGAGGCGGCACAGGGGGGCATTATGTGTCTGGGCATTATCAATCCACTTGACAAGGTGGTTTCCCCGTGTGCATTTGTTTTGTGTCTCTATCACTAGTAGATTTTCATTGTTTAAATAGACTCCAGCCAGGTTCTACAAGGGTGCAAAAGCATGTATTGGCAAGGCAGTAAAGTTAAAAATGATCCTATTGTAGTTTGAAATGTTGGTTTTTGTCATATGGTGTCATGTACACACTACACAATAAGCATTATTTGAACTGCATTTGTATAGGAATGATTCTGTCCCAAGCGATCATTGTAATCACGATCACGACAAGCTGTTCCCACTGTATTGTCTTGTCTTGTATGTCTTTACTGTTGAGTTATGGCAGCTTGTGACAACATACTTCTGCGTACTTGCCTCAGAATGCCAAAGGATGTTTTTGTGAGTGTGTCATCAGCAGTTTACATTCTGAGAGACATGGGGTCTCTGCACATCATTGTGTATTGTGTATTGTGCCTGTGCGCGCGTGCCTGCGTGCCTCAGAAGTGCTTTCATTCCTGACGTGCTCTTCCCTAATAAAAGCGCCCGCCATCCTCTCATGATTACCACTCATCACCGACACAGCGTGAGCCCTTCCTGGTCGACTTTGTTTTCCCCAATCCCATTGGAGGATTACAGCCGAGTGCCTCCTGCTTCGCCTGCATGGTTATCAAGCACAAGCCATATTGACAGGGGCAAACATCAAACATTGTTTTTTCTTGGCCTATTTACCCACCGACAAAAAAAAAAAAAAAAAAAAAAACGAAGAAAAAAAGGAAATCACAAAACTTTTTATCCTTGTGTCAAGTCCATCTGTCTTTCTAAGTGTAGCTGTCGATACGCTGCAAATGCAAGCAGCCCCTCATCTTTATTCTACAGTTTAGAGTGTTTTGAATGTGATTGGTGTGCTGGCAGGGTGGTGATTGATAGGCTGACTGGCATGCATAAAATAGCCTCAGGGAAGGCACACAGAACACTATCCAGAGTGATTCTGAATAGGCTTAAATTCCATCAAATAGTGGAGAGTGCAGACATCAGAGCTGCAGTCCTGTCGACAGTGATTGATATTTCATGTTAAACAACAAATGAAATATGATTTGCAGAGGGAGTCAGTTTGGCGTTTGATGATGTGGCAGGTTGGGTTTCGTTTCTCTCTCCCTGGACATTAAATTGGCATCAGGCTGGATGCAATGATGTGTTGGAGCCCTGATCGGCAGAGTTCATTGCCACACAATATAGGGCCTGCAACCATGACTTGGATGTGTGTTCCTACCTCTTCCTGAAGCCTGGCGTCCGTTTAAGTGGTGTGGTTGGCTGTTTGGCATGACTGATCAAGATGGCTTGTCTTTTCATGACTGGTTTCCCATCCCATTGATCTGGTACAACAGAGCAGCGGAAGAAGAAGACGGGTCAGCTTCTGGGTCTGAAAGATGAGACCAATGCAGAAGTGCCCCAGACCTACATTCTTTCTACTGGCCAAGTATGGCGGACCGCAGCAGCTTGTCAATGGGCGCTGCAAATAACGATAGCGGTTTTGATCGTGTCCTCAGTCCAGTCAACACATATAATAGCTTGCAGCCATAGACGCCGCCGATTGCTCTGAAATAGTCGTGATCCTGCTGTAATCCCATGCAACTCGAGACAATTAGTAGAATATTGATTTTGACAATTTTGTACGCAACAAACAGACATTAGGTGATTTTGGTTATGGCAAACTGTCTACTTAAAAGTTTGCAGCTTGATAACTCATATGGATGACTGGAGATTACTACTTCTGTTACTGAAATGCACATGCAGCTTTTTGATGGCGTCGATTGTAAAAGGGTCTATAGGATGAAAAAAAAGATCCTACTTCTCATTTGATTTATTACCTCTTACTTCCTAAACAGTTTCTTAATGAGTTTGTGGTCTAAATGGCTCACTTCAAGGTCAAGGTCCTATTTAATGTAAAATAAATAAAATATATGAACATATTGATAATTATATTGTGTGCTTTAGGGTGGAGGTTATAGGCTGATTGCAGGTCATTCTCAGTGAGTCCATCCAGTGTAGAACACAGGACTTACAAAGATCAGATCAAACTGTCAAACTAGACAGTGCTGATCAAATATGGATCAAGATTATGGAACTACATGCCCTATTTCTTGCTTAAAATATTTCCAGAAACATATTTTAGTGTACTGTTTAATTGTAAGACGAGAACCTTTGTGGCCAGACAGGCCGCCATTATTTCCTGCTGAACAGACGAGCCAAAGCCAAGCACCACCCAAATTGCAGCATGTCAAGAATTAGTTCCACGCTCTCTTCGTATGCTCCGGCTGCAAAAAACAAGACGGCAACTAACATAATGCCAAATTTGAAGCTTCAAAACGGTGGCTCTGTCCACTTATTCTACTGTCGATGTGATGTACGCATTTAGGCCTACACAGCTCTTTCAGGCTCTACAGTTGTGTGGAGCGTCTTGTTGTGTTGTGTTTCCGCTCCCTTGCTTGCAGTGTGGTGAGCTCACCTTCTGGTTGCAGACCCCAGGATACTGCTCTGCTTTAGGTTTGTTTCATGTGTGATGGATTGAATAATCAGCAAAAGATTAACATCATTGGCCTCAAATGGAGTATTTTCATATTCTGAAATAGTATAAACATCTCCATTTATATCATAGTTTAAGGTTAAAAATATTTACTTCCTGTTATAATAGTTTTAGTATAGTATTTTTGTGTTTCTTCATGCTTTATGTTCAAAACGCCATTCTGACTCCATCAGTACTAGCAGTAGTTGTACTTACCAGAGGGAGACAGCAGGGGGAGCGTAATGCTGATGAGCTACCTTCAGGTGCACTTCAGGTGCTCCATGGCCTGTGGGAAGTTTGTGTCCGTGCATCATTCACTCATTACTCCCCTTTTCAGGTATGTGTCCCCCATAATAAGAGTTGTTGTTTACTTGAGTGTTAGTTGAATGTGTAGACATGCTCAGGAGAGTATTTGTGTCGCAGTATGTCCGTGCATTGTGAAGTAATTAGGCTAATTACCTGACGACGAGTAGCCACGTGAGCTAACCGGTGGCAATGCTAGCTGCACTGCGCTCTTGTTTATATGGTGGTTCTGAGCCGCGCGAAAATTTACCGTAATATTAGGCTATTGTGTACAGTATGTACTTAAATGCTGGATTACTCAATGTGCTGTTAGAGCATGGTTTAAAGCTACAGCATATCATTTGGGTAAGCTGAGTATATTTTGTGTATTATATGTTTAATTCAAATAGTTACTGAGGCTTATTATGTTTTATTTACCTTGCATCTTCTGTGGTAATATTTCACTTAGTCTGCTAATGTTTTTAGTTATACAGTGCAAGTACTGATGTATGTTATTGTTTCGAAGTCAGTCGTTACACCCATGGCCTGAGGAAAGTTTGTGTCCGTGCATCATTCACTCATCATTACTCCCCTTTTCAGGCCTTTTACACATGCAGCTTCACTTGTTGAGATAGGCTGGCTAATTTATTCTGCCAGTGTCAGGTGGTTGGCATTTGGCCCTCAACTAAAAGCAATTCCTGTTTTCTTGGTCCCTGGTCTGCTGTAGTGGGCTCTTCCTTCTTCTTCATCTGGGAGACTGTGCCTCTGCTGGACTGGTAGTTTTCATTACTGCTTGTGTAGGTTCTAGTTGGTAGTGTTTTCATGCATTTTACAGGCATCAGGGCACCACTGTGACTCGCCTCCTTCAACCCACCGACTCCCAATTCTCGGCATGGCTCCCGTTTTGCTTCTGCGAGCTTTTGCCTCCACCTGTCACTTTTACATGTTTTGCCTCTGTCTCTACACTGTATCTCCACCACCTGTTCTGCTGTCATGTGTTCTATGTACTTTACCTTTATGAGTTTGTTCTACCCAGCTTGCCCCTTGGAGCTCAGGCTCTACGCCATATCAGAGTCATCCTCGCCTCTTTAGGATGTGACAATGCTGCTTCCTTGTTTTGATTTTGTTTGATGCGATTACTTTTTCTTTCCTTATTGTTTCTTGTTTTCTTTGGGTAAGTGGCTGGCTCGCAGCCTAGTCTGACTGAGCTTCAGCCAGAGTGAATTAGTTACACTTTTGGATTGTAGTTAAGCTATGTGGGTCCACCCCTGCACACCCAAGTTGTGTGTTCTCTGTTTTGTTTTGCTAAATGTGTGACTGACGAGAGACTAAATATATTGTTTTGTTATGAATTAGTTCTCCAAGGTTGTGTTAGGTTGTGGATGTGGGTTTATTTCTTTTTGTGTGCTTTGCTTGGGGAAATTATACAATTTACACGTTTATTTCTTTGAGAAAATTATTGTTTTCTTTGACATTTGTTTACAGCACCAGCAGTCTTTTAGTTAAGCTTTTTATTTTTGGCTGTTTAACTTTTATTTGATAGGACAGCTGGAGACAAACAGGAAATGTGGCGTTACAGGGGAAGGCACACAGCAAAGGGCTATTTGGATAGTTGCAAGTTTAAATGTTTTATCCCAATAATCAGCTGAATGTACCTCTGTTGTTTCTCCTTACATCCACCTTAGTGTTGTCTTTCTTGCCTCTGATTGGTTAGATCGCTCAGAAGTCGGAGAGAAACCAGGAAGTGCTGCTGCTGGTGAGTTGATTCAAGTGTGGGGATCCATTCTCATCCACCTTGTTTCCACACATTTTCCACCTTTTTTCCACCACTGTGAGAAGAATCACACAAAGAATCTGAAAGCTGACTGGAGTGGGGAACAGGTCAGCACAAGGTAGGGGAAGCATGGCCTGGATGTAGAAGAATATACTAGACTATACATTCAGGTTTTAGGCTCTTCTACCTAAATTTACATACTAATTCCTGTGTGCTCTTATGGGTCAGCCAATGGCCTACAAGATAACCTGTGAATTTTAGCAGTTAGATAATGCTGTGAAAACTGTGGTCCTCTGATTGAAGGTGTATCAAAGATGATCTTAATGTTGTTTACCACTTTGAAAATCAATGTAGATGAGTGAGGATGAGAGCTTTTGCTTGATTTCTTCATCCTCCCACCCTCATGATCTGTTGCTGAAAATAAGAACTCATTTGTGCTGTATTTTAAGAGGAATTCATTAAGAATTCAAAGGTCCAAGGTTTTCAGATATCTGTTGCTATCTGAAGGTAATAAACTGCACAATTGAGAGACAAACATTTGGCCTACAGTTTAAGACACTGACCATGAACTCCAATGTCCCTGAATCTGGCTGTGGAACTTTGTTTCCTAATTTTCAACATTTTCCATTTGGAAAAACTGACTCAATATTGAAGGCATAAAATTTTCGATTTTTATTAAAGACAAATGTAACAAAGCTACAAGATGACAGTGTATATGGCAAATGATGAGAGGAAAACAGCACTGCGAATAAGTGAGAGGAGTTGGGACTATGTGGGAACTGCAGTGGTGTATGTCAACTTGCTGTTGGAGAGAAACAAATAAGAAAGTACCAGAGTAGATACCAGAGTTTTGAGACTTCAAAAAAGAGTATTGACAGCATTTCAAACATTCACTATTGATAGTTATCAATATTTTTGACAACACTAGTAGCTTGTGTTCAGCTTCATGTTTTATGAAAGATGTTATTCCAAGATTTTAAAGGTTTTATTGATAACATTTTTTTTTTTTTTTTTATGACAGATTCAAAATGGATGTTTAGTTTGTTTATCTGTGTGTAAGATATGTGACAGTTGGTTCCTTGCCTGTATACAGCAATACAAGTAACAGTGGTCAGTATTCAATCTGGCAACCACTGGGATGGAATGGAAGGAGGCATGGGAAGTGCGACCTCTAGTGGCTGAATGTTTTCAGTGTTATGAATAATACCTTTAAGAATGTTCTTTGAAGTTCTGTTTTAAGATAATGAAAGAAACTACTATAGCTATAGAAATAACTTTTATGACAGTCTGGACATTAACATTATAGTAACAAATATTTGCTATGTCAAGATAGGGGATTAATGGCGTCCTGAGCAGAGGTTGAAGTCACATTCTCTCTGCGTATTTTGTAATCCAAGCTTCTCTGAAGTGTGGTGTCGAGTGCATGTCCCTCCCTGTGAAACTGTTAGCTTTGAGGAGAGCAATACAATGGATGTTTGTGTACATATCTGAATCTGAAAACTAAGGATTTATTTTGACCAAACCAGAGTTAGTGATTGTTGGAACAGCGGAAAGACTAAAAACTAAAATAGTTTCTGTCAAGTTCCACTGAAATGTGTTTTACGTTGCAGCCATTGCAGCCTGTTTTATGTCTGCTGGCTGAGGTGTAGAGCCAGAATACTTTCACATTTAATATCTAACTGGTGACTTAAGTATTTATTTTGACCAAACTAGAGTTGGTGATTTTTGGAACAGTGGACATACCAACTAAACCTAGACTGTTGTGGTGAGTTTTATTTTGTTTCTGCCAAGTTTGAATGTAGTGTGTCTTACGATGATCTGTGAGCTAAAATTACTGTATTTGTCAATGTAGTCTGGTGGGCTGAACCGCTTTTTTGTTTTGGTGTAGTGGCAGTGAAAGACAAATAAAATGTAGTCCAGCACTGACGGAGTTTGAAAAACGGTCTGGGGAGTTATGGGGCCATGCAATTAGCCTATCAGCATTCTGAATCATCAAAGATCCTAATAATAATAATCATAAAGTGTGTTAGGAATTTCTTACATTTTGCATTAGATGTTGTAACTTGCATTAAAACCAGTTAAAACCAGTTCAGTAATGTCAGCAGCAGTGGAATATCACTGATGTACGTGTAACCTCCATAGTACAATATTAAGAGTGTTCTGGTCTGTTACTGCTGACTGATAGACTGGCAAATACCATCTGTCTCCTCTATCACTCAATCAGTCACACTCTCTTAAACACACTCATACACACAGGCGAAGAGAAGATTTAAGCCCTGCCCAGATATCTGTTGTAGACACAAGCAGAGTTAAAGCCTCTGCAACACTCACCAGCTTTGTAGAATTTGGCCCTGATGTCAGTGTTCCGTCCCTCTGCCAGAAAATCAAAGTTAAATATTTGATCCCTGACAGTTTTATTTTATTCTTAACTTTTTTCTTCTAAGTTTAAATGTGTGCTTGATTTTTAGATATTTATTCGATTTTCACTTTGTTTTAAATCTGTCTGAAAAACAAAACTTGATGTTGATCTTGAGGTCATACCCTCCATTCATCCTTTCCCCTCATGCCTCGCCTTGTTGGCATAGCCTGCACAGCGATATGTAACCATAGTGACTGTCTCCAAGGGTATGGCAGTGACAGCCTCACTGTGTCACCTTGGTGATGGTTGCTCAGTGATGGAAGAGGTTGTTAAGCAGAGTGGACGTGTGATACTGACACAGCAGGGAGCGCAGCGTGGGGTGCCGGTGTCCTACCGACTGTCTTCCAACCTGCTAATGCCAGGTGAAAACCTCCTATCTCCCGTCATTACTGCCTGCAGACGTCACACTTTGGAGATGCACAACACATTCACTGTAAGACATTACCCCGCTTCATCTTTACATCACAAATAGTTTTTGCTGACATCTCATGAGGCTGAATGTTGTATTCTGCACATTCAACAAATACTCCAGTCTTCAGTGTAGCCCAGGTCATACAATTCATGCTTCATAATCAAATAAAGTTTTTAATCGCATCTATTGCTGCACCTAATGATTACTCTTTAAACAGTTAATCTATTAATTAATTTATCGAATAATAACCTGTCTCATCAATATTTTATTCAGTCTAAATCCTGATAAACAGGCACATAAAGAACATTAGAATAATGATAATAGTGGCATATTTTAAAGTTAGTCTAATTTCCACCTTTTTTAATAGACTCCATGTCAGATGCCTGATCAGAAAAATATTAGACCTTAAATTCAAAAAGAGCTGTGATGCATATTAATTTAATAACTAATCACTGCCAACCCTTCACTGAACTGAAAAATCAGTAATTTGACTTAAAACAGACTGGTCATGCCATGCAGTTATTTCATCAGTGGGGTCATATGCAGGTAAGATGATCACTGGCAGTGTGTTTTTGCATCAGTGTGGGCCAAAGAAAATACTTTTTGTCGTTTTTCTGCCGACTGAAATGAATTACAGACAGTCTGTAATGTTAGTTTTAGCCATTGCTGACTCATGTGGCTGAGAAAGTGAACAGAAAGTACAAAACGGCAATAACACCATTGGATGACGCATGGTGTAAAGTTAGCAGCAGTGGTGCAGAGATCACTTTTAACGTGACACACAGGGTGATGAAGGAAGTTCTAGAAAATCTATCTCAAGTGACTAACAGAACATGTTCCTCATATATCGTGCTTGGCTGCAGACAAAAAGTAAACAGGCTGCAGTTGCTGCAGGTGGAGGACAGGTCGCACGGTGTATCACTTCCAGCACTCGTGCGGAGCAGTTTGTCCCGCTGTGATTAGTCACATGTCCAGTTTGTGGAGCTAAACAGAGCCAGACTGTTGCATCTCTGTCTAATATACTCCAATACACTTTAGATGATTGCAGTGAAAGCTTGCTCTCTGCAGCTTGTTCTCTGAATGAATCCATGCTCTGACCAGGCCCAGCAGTTCATAGCGATGTGTCGACACACGATATGCAGATCAACTTATTTTCATAATTATGATGCCGATTACATCGATTAATCGCCCCAGCCCTAATCACATCAACACTTATGTCCATATTTGCACACTACTGAGAGTCAGCATCACATTTCTTTATCAGTTGACGATGAAAACGCTGTCAACGCTCTCTGGAGCAAACAGCATTCAGTTCACCATTAATCAAACAAATGAGCATGTAATTCGTTAACGTATTTCACACAATTTTGATACTTTAGTACTTTTTTGTAACTCTAAATCCAAGGTCACTGATAGGTGGACCATGGTCCAGACCTGTAGCCAGTGTACTATGCCTGCCCGGACCTATAACAGATAAATTATGAAGACCTACTAGTAAGTTAAGTTTGAGTGTTTTAACCGGTGCAGCTTTTCTAGCCTTCACTGCACTTTTTTTGTGAAAGACAGTTGGAGAAAAGGCATGTTCCAAAAAGAAAAAAAAAAAGTAGGCAGCAAAAGCATAACTTTTAATCAAAAGTGGACAGACTCTTCCATTTCCATTACAAAACCATGTCTCATATGTTTTGAGACTTTGGAGATTATTAAAAGCATGTGAACATGCCTCTCAAATCTGAACTGATGTTGATACAACTAGGCTACTGGCACTGAATCATAATGCAAGTCAGACATTATGATGTTCCAGACCTTTGCTTGAGGAAATCTTCTCTAACTGGACCTCTTTGAATTTTAATCAAGTACCTCTGTCCTCACTGCTTATTGAAGCATTTCTCCTCACTGATCTTTTAACAACAGTTAAAATGCTCCTCAACAGAGAAAAAGGTAGTCTCATTGATCATTTTGATTTAATTATTTCCAAATTATTGTTTTTTTTTTCAGTTTTGCATACTGAATAGCTCTAAATACTACAATACTCAATAGCCTCAGCTGCGTTTGCTGTGGAGAAGAAACCAGTTAGAGGCAAACGGATTCAAGATGCTCCATCTCTGTAATTGGAAACAACCACTGGACACACAAAATAACTCTGTAACTCTATATACTGTGGCTCTAATCAGGTTTCGTGGCTCCAGTAAATAGGAATTTCACAGATTACCTGCTCTCAAATCGCTTTAACACTTAACCCACAACCACTTAACACCACTGCATTCCACATTAAAGGATCAAATTAATTATCTTTATAGTTAAGATACACATCGCCTAGCTCTCTGTCTCTCACACACACTCACGGGCTCACCCTCGTTCTCCACCTCTTTTCCTTCATCATAGATGCACCCACATGCTCGATGTCTTTCCCTCTCTCTCATCGGAAACAGGAATTTGAAGTGGCCACCTAAATTCCTTCCCCTCAGCAGGGATTGCTGTTTTGAAAATTACTAATGGGGAAGCAGCAGGGGTACCAGCGTGGCAGCTAAGCAATGTACTGCTGTGTTTGGGGTCAGCAAAAAAGTTATTTAAGCCACTTCAAGAACAGTCCACTTAAAAAAAAAAAAATCAATATCAACGTAAGCATACACTCTATTTAGATCATTTTTAATGCTTTACTTTGCTGTCAGACAGCCTTTTCCAGTGTGAAACTGCCATTATAAAAGCCAAATATGGATCTCCCAAAACCAACCAAACTCCATGTGCAAAATCAGTCATTTTACTTTGCAGAACACGAGTTGCTGCTCCACCGCTGCCTCAGACATTAAATGTGTTTGTGCTATTGTGTGACTTCAGTGTTTTAAAAGGTTAGTTCAGATTAACCTAAAGTTACACAATGAAACAAACAAACTGAATGATCAAGGCAGCGGTAGACCAGCAACTCCTGTGTCCTGCAAGGTAAAATGACTAATTTTGCCAATGGAGTCTGGTTGCTCTGGGATGAACAATATTTGGCTTCAATAAAGGTGGTTTCCCACCAAAAAAGGTGGCAACGTAAAGCAGTACAAATATTTTAAATATAGTGTATATATTTTTTTTCAGGTGTTTTTTTTTTAAGTGGCTAAAATGTGTTCTTCTACTGACCCTGTCCACAGCAGTACATCGCTTAGCTTCCTATGCCAATACTCCTGCTGCTTCTCCAAACTGCCTACTGCTATCTAGGTAATACACCGACAATGTATAACACAAATAATTTCAAATAATCCGAACTATCCCTTTAAAGTGATGTTACTTTAACCTACATCCCTGCATCAGTTTAATTTCTGCAAATCAATACCGTCAGACGGCTGATTGATAATATGTAAACAGCACATTCATAGTATCAACTTCTTTTGCACACTAATGAAAGACCAAGATCCATCATCAGTTCATTCATTTAACCACTTTTCACTTACACACAAAACCATCAATTCATCCATCAATCCACTGTTATATTACCAGCCATTTCTCTCTCTAATGAACCCCTGTATCTCGCCCCGAATTAATCTTTACTTCAATTTATCTTTACCTCCTCCCTGTAATGTTTTCCTCCATCTCTGTCCATGCTCGCTGCTTTTGCTTCCTTTTCCACCTTCTACCTGCCCCTCCCTCCATCCAGAAGTATGCAGCTTGTCATTTGTCTGTTGCTCATTACTTCATGTTGCTGCTAATCATCCTCTGGTAGACCCAGACCAATTCATCCATCCACCCATTATTCCTGGTCATGCCTTAAGCAAATTCTGAGTTGCTCCTTGCTTTTTGGAGAGATAGATTTATCCACCTTTCCACTCATTTATCCATCAATCAATCCATCCATTTGTGGTTAAACGAGAATATGTTTAATCTGTACAGTTCTGCGATTAAACCGACAATTCATTGTATCAACTCAAAATCTGCTTTCCAATGATGTTGGCAGTTGCTGGCTGGTATAATATTTGCTGTGGTTGTGTTCAGCCACTTGTGGCTACAAAAGTGATGCCAGCAGCCAAAGAAAAAGGCAATAGAGCAAAGAGCAACACAGCAATAGAGAGAAACAAGATAAGGTTGAAACAATGGAGAGATGCAAATTTACAAAAAAAACAAAGCACTACTTTAAATTCAGAATTCTTCCATTCTGGCTGCTATGTCGGTGTATTTTTAGGTATGCCCCCCTCAGACAGCTTGTTGTCTTTGAGGGGTTTTCAAAGTCTGACACTGTGGGCCCTCCACAGCAGCCTGGTCTCATCCCTGACTCGACACGTACCAACGTTTTGTCATCGCCCCTCAGTGACTCATGCAGACGCGCACGATACCCTTTATCAGCTGAAAGTGACGCACCGGGCTTTCAAGTGACCAGTCCACAGCTGTATAAAACGCACCAGGCTCCAGGCTTTCGACAAAGTATAAAGAATGAGAAACTCCTCATATAAAGAGGATGAAGTGGATGGATGGCTCAAACAAACACAGGATTTTCACCAACAAGATCGGGGTTCATGTCCCGTGTGAAACCAAAACATTATTAAAACTTGTAATGTTCATAATGTTACATGTGTCACATAACCCCACACGTGATCTTATCGTAACCTGAACCAAGCAGGGTTTTTTTTGCCTATACCTTCCCAAACTGTGAGCATGTCACAACGCAAAGCACGTGTTAGAAAAGGCTTTCTGGCTGCCTCTGACAGAGCCACTACTCTCTTGTGTTTCAGTAAGGGACACTGAGGAACAGGTTGCTCTGATATAACCCCCCTTCACCCTGCATCACCCTGAGTGCAGTGAGTTAGCTGTAGGCTACAATTTGAGCCCTGTATTTTTTTTTGCCTATACTGGTTTTACATTTTGATTAATTGGCACCATCAAAAGAATGGTGCATTTTCTATTAGCAGCCCCTGTTTGCAACGTACACATGTATGTACAGACTTTGATTGGATTGCTTTGATATTGAGAAAAAAAAGATTATTCTCAGGCAATTCTGGTGTCTTGTTTTCTATAATTTGTAAGCAAATTTGTTTGGGTTTGGCTGTGTGTGGTCCATGTGAGTCCCTCCCTGTGAAACTGTTGCCCTTGAGGAGAGCAGTACAGCTGCTGTTTCTTTTCAAATCTAACTTGGTGAATTAAAGATTTATTCCAACCAGATCAGAAGTGTTTTACAATGATCTGCAAAATTAAATTATTGTATCGGTCAACAGAGTCTGGTGGCTTTGAGGAAAGTGATATAACAGCTGTTATATCTTTATATATATATATATAAAGTTTCATTCACTGTAGGG
Organism: Lutjanus campechanus; assembly: GCA_027495735.1. Lineage (NCBI taxonomy): Eukaryota > Metazoa > Chordata > Actinopteri > Lutjaniformes > Lutjanidae > Lutjanus > Lutjanus campechanus. The sequence goes on along the minus strand of JAJHUR010107607.1, from coordinate 1,668 downwards.
ATCTTTTCAGTCATGTTGTCAGCCCGTCAGTGGCAAAGACATACTTTGATGGGCACAAGATTCCTGATACAGTATAACAGTTGCTTCTTTTCACATTTAAAGGATAACTTCGGTATTTTTCAACCTGGGCCCTATTCCCCCATGTGTATATGTGTGTATGATTGATAGGTACGTGTTTTAAAATTGGCTCAGTATTGAGGAAACAAGTTATAACAGTAGATATTACGGCAAATACGTCCCGTAAAAGTTTGTGCATTAAAAGTGCTTTTTTCGCCACAGACCGGCTCAGATCACCAGTGTAAAACACTTCCTGCCCATGCTGAATAGTCGCATTTTGCCACTATAAGAAGATCCATCAGTCAGGTACCTTGAATTTCTTGCAACACTTCTTGCACACTATTACTGTCAAGTATCTTTCTTTATTCCCTTGGCCCAGCACAGACAATATTTGCAGCTTTAAACCTTGGTGAATGTTTTGGATTCAGATTCCTAGACCACTTGTAGCCTGTGTAATAAGTATATATTGTAGATCAGTGCTTATGCAACAGAGAGCAAGACATCCATTCATTTGTATAGAGCCTGACCTTGTTTATTGTACTACAAAGTAGTGTCCAGCATTAAACGCATCCATCAGTCTACAGCAATTCCTTTCTGTCCAATTGCTTGCATAAGTTTAAATTTATGCACGCAACCTTTCCTTCCTCTCTCACTCCATCCATCTATCCTTCCATCCATCCATCCATCTCCTACCTGCAGACATTTCTCTGGTGCAGAGTGCCCACTGTGTTGTTGCTAATCACTCTCTTTCAGCTTCGCCTCCAGCAACGATTAATGGCTTTCATTTACACTCATTTGGAGGCAACACCTGTGACCAATGAGAGCAAAGCAAGAAGTAATTACGTCCATATTTGAACTGAATATGTGTGCTCTGTGTGTGTGTGTGTGTGTGTGTGTGTGTATGAGAGAGAGAGAGAGAAAGAAAAAAAAAACTTGTTAGCACTGCAAAGGTTTAATAACTCTAACTTCACCAAAACTCTGTGCGTGTGTGTGTTGTTTGTGTGTGACACCCAACTGGGCTTGAAGTAATTACACTGATGCTTCATGTGAATTCGGTGTGTGTGTGTGTCTGACAGAGAGTGAGACGGAGGGGGGAAAGAAATGCTCTGAGCCCAGTGGTACATATAATCACTCAGATGCATCACATGAGCTGTGTGTGTGTGTGTGTGTGTGTGTGTGTGCGCGCGTGTGTGTAATTACTCTGATACATCACTTGAACTAGATGTGAACTCTCCGGCGGGGGCTACCTGTCGGCCCCAGTGGAGCTTTTACGTGTATGTGCATGTGTGTGTACTTGTCTGTGCGAGACAGAGAGGGTTGTGTGTTTGGATGTTTTATGCCTGCAAGGGGGTAGTGGTATTAGTTAGTGTGTCTGTTTGTATCAATTGAACAGATGAGCGTAATTATCTCTCGTTTGTATCTGAAAACATCCACACTGGAGCTGTATCTAAAACATGTTTAAGATTGACAAAACTTGCATCCAGAAAGAGGTAAAACTCCAGCAACACTTGTAGTACTAGGAACAGCTTTTATTGGTTGACCAACGCGTTTCGGCTCAGGCCTTCATCAGGGTCATCATGAAACACATTAAAATCAGCACTTAAAAAGGGT
>JAJHUR010107606.1:0-21509 GCA_027495735.1 Lutjanus campechanus | reverse complement strand
AAAGGCAGGACAAGGACAAAGTTGCATCAATATATGTGTTTATAATGTTATTATGAATAATTATAAGATGCTCATGAGGATTTTATTAATGTTCTTAAGCATCAACAAACAAGTTAACAAGTTTCTTATAAGTTATTATAAATCTGTTATAGTCTGTTATTAACATAATATAATGAGACTATTAATACATTATATAGTCTTATAAAGGCATACTAATGTTAATAAGCATCTTATACACACTTATAAGGGCCTTATTACCTATTAATAAATGCTTATTACAAGGACCTTAATATAAAGCGTTACCAAAATAGGTAACATAGCCTGCATCTATGGCTCAGTGTCTTTTTCTCTAAATTTTGACGGTGATTCGTCTTCTTGAGTCTCCATGAGCTATGTCTGCTTAAAAAAGTCTTCAGGGAAAAGAGAGAAGTTAATTCTTGCAGCTCTGAGTTAGGTAAATCCAAATCCAGGTGTACTGTGGGGTTTGTAACAACCATACATTAATACAGCAATATACAACATACAAAAAGTTATGAATACATTTTTAATTGACTGTATCAGTCTTTTGTATGCACCCATCTCTCTCTACAGCAGTACTTTTTACAAGCTACAAACATGACTGACTGATGCCAAACTGCTAACCTCCGTAACTCCAGCAGAAAATGTTTCTGGCAGAATTTTTCAGGTACACAACAAGCAAGCTTCAGTTTAATAATAAGATAGCAAATAAAAAGACAACAAAGTGGACAACAGTACTGTAAGTAGTAATCATCCTCAGTGGACAAGAGCATCAAGACAGACTCAGGACAGTTTCCCTGCTCCTCACTGCTATACCCCCCCCCCCCCCCCCCCCCCACCTTTCCCCCCCCCCCCCCCCTATCCTTTTAAAGAAAAAACTGATCCAAGTCCACAGTTTGTTCTCTCTTGTTGCTGAGACGTCTTCAGGCCTCAATTATTTGTTCTTCATTGCTGGTGTCAGAGCTGCTTAATGCTGAACTGCACCTGAGCTGTTAAGGGTATCTGCTGGTCTCAGGTCTGTCAGTGGCCACTTATGGGTAAATGCCTGTGCACCTGTTGAGACTCCCTGCTCATACATCACTGTCTCGATCCATAGAGCTCAGCACATAATACGTTCATATTCAGCCACTTTTGTTGTCTTGGAATGGTAAATCTGTACTTAGTTTTATGGATAAATGTTTCAGACATAAGACACTTTATTTGTCACTGTAGGAAAACAACAAAATGATGTTTGGTACCTCTCAGAGACTACCAGCGATAGACGAACTGCAGCTAAAAAGACAATAAGATAAAACAGATTATGATGTGAAAAGGACACCTGTCTCTGCTGTGCAACAGAGCTAATTTAAAGCTTCCTCTGTCAGTCCTGTCAGTGCAGTTTGCTGTTTACACACACATACACACAGCTTTTGTGTCAGATTTACTATGGTTCAACTTGATTTGCTGAATTTACTTTGCTTATGAGCGGAGCAGCGTATTTCAGCGGTTCCAGTTAAATGAAATGCAGATTGCAACTTTCTTTTACAATTTTCACTTGGTCCTGCAAGCATCTCAACATTCATTGCAGATTTTTAGAAAAGCTGCTGTGAAATCAGGCAATTTAGGCCACAACAATCCCAAAAAAGGCCTGTGAAATCCTGCAGGGACTGGGTATTAAAGGGACTGTAAACAACAGTAGATGTGTTTTCTCAGTTTGTCACACCACTTTCTTTTACAAGGACTGACATTTTCTTTCCTTGTGTTTTGAAATAGATCATAGCACCACATAATGCTCCTCCTGCTCATATATCCTCGTGGAAATGCTAACAAGTGTGAAGATTAAAAGGTAAACAGATAAGCATTTTCTTTGGTGGCTCAGTGTGTGTGTGTGTGTGTGTGTGTGTGTGAGCTCCTGGCTGGCAAACATTCATTGTCTAACAGTCATAAAACATGACTGTAAAAACTGAGTTGACCTCCACACATACACACTGAGTGCTGATGAGAAGCCTTTACTGTTCACTGTGATGATCAACACGCCCAAACATCACCTCATCTTGTCCTCACATTCACTGTGCTCCTCCTGACGGTGATCGTACAGCTGTTTGCACTTTGGCCACTTGAATTTTCCTGCTGGGATAATAAAGATTACTTGATTGGGAGATGCAGAGCAAAATATTCATTAGATGTGATTCTGGTCTCATAGGATCAGGTTTAAGATATTACCTTGCTATACATTTCCCTGAGCTCCACTCTTCTTTTTGAACACTGTGGGCTTCCTGTTTGTGCTGCCGTAAAGTCTCCACATTCATTAAGGATCAATCTCTGGAGAGTGAATATCTACAGCACATTTTGTAGAAATGGCAAAGATGTAGAGCTGCAATGATTAATCCATTGTTGAAATATCACCAACTACTTGGGTAATCAATGAATCTGTCATTTTTGAAGGAAAAAAATCTAAATTCTCTGCTTTCAGCTCCTTAAAGGAATAGTTTACCTAAAAATATAAAAAGATATAAAAATATAAAAGTGAATGGTGACCAGTTTTCAAATGGAAAAAACAACCAAAAGAAAAACATGAAATGCCTCCATACTGCTCATCTGGTGTAATCCAAGTCTCCTAAAGCCCCAACATGTCGTTTGCACACCGTCACACCACACACACCCAGTTCAGACAGTGTGCACGTGAACATGGGGCTTTATGAGTCTTGGATTACACCAGATGAGCAGTATGGAGGCACTTTATGATTTTTCCTGTTGTTTTTCTTTCCTGTTTGAAAAGTAAAAAAAACTAAACCTGCCTTCAGTCAGCATGAGGGTGAGCAGATGACTGAATGTTCATTTTTGGGTGAATTATCCCTTTAAATGTGAATATTTTCTGGTTTCTTTACTCCTCTCTGACAGTAAACTGAATCTTTTTGAATTGTGAACAAAACAAGACTTGATTTGAGGATGTCATTTTGGGCTTTGAGAAACAGTGATCAATATTTTCAATATTAATCCAAAAAAAACCCCCAAAAAAACATCATAAAAATTTGTTAGTTGCAGCCCTACAAACATGGTTTAAGGTTAGCTGCTAAACATCAGCATGTTAACATTCAGTGTGTCCTAAAACTATACAGAACATTCAGAATACTGATAGAGTCTATAGCCATGTTGGCAGCTCTGTATCCATTTATCTATCCATCACAAAAACAATCACAAATCACAAATAATCATTTTAGCTCCTTGAAACAAAAACCACACAGACACTTTGTATGATTGACAAAACAGAAGGACCTTTATTATTTAAAGGCACAAGACAGAGGTCTCTCTGCTTTTTGTTCCACGGCTGCAGCTTTTGTTCCATGTGCTAGTCGTCTACATTTGTAGAAACTACAAATTCCTTTAAAAGCACAAGGCGATTTCTGAATCTCCACATAGTTCAAATAAAACAAAGTATTTAGCGAACAGTCCCTTCACAGCAGGACACGTACATCCACTGTTTCTCTTCATCTCATACTCTGCACACCACCTGCCATGCCATATATGTTCTATTGAACATAAAAATAATCTTTTAAAAAACAAGTGAGCGATGCCTAGACAATAAACAACAGTATGATACAGGACAGCCTCGGGGCATTTAGAAATGCAGTTGTTGACACTGAAACATTCACAGCACAGGCAGCAAATCATACAAATAAAATTGTATAAAAAATAATTTCTTAAATTAAACATAAAGCAGAGACAAGGATCAAAGAAGGAATGTTTGATGTACATATATGTGCCATTGTGGTTAATAATTCATCAACCTGACAGAATTCCACTTCCCTTACATGCCTTTGCTCCGAGTCACATTTTCCTTTCTCTCCCTTTCAGGAATGACAATGAAATGATATGCTAATGCATCAGAAACACACAATACTGCTGGAAAACTACGAGCAGAGGACTAACTTGGATATTTAAAAAAAAACAAAATGTGATTTCTGCAGTTTGTCTTCAGTCCTTTAAATGCCATATTACATGACAAAACATAACCGTCATGAGCCCTGACACATTCTAACACTGAACCGACTGCATGACAATATTACTGAAGTGCAAAACAATGCTCATCTATCTACAGACTGCTCAAGTGGTTAGACATGTTTCTGTATGTTGGAATAACACAACATGGTCACTGATCAAACTCCTCCAAGAACTGCTGAGGTCCAGTTCAGTCGCAGGCTGTGAGGGGACGTCGGCCTGCTTTTAGTGCATATATTCCAGTTATTTACACAGTAAATTAAAATGTACAGACAACAGTCAAAAATAAAAGTGCTACAGTGACAACAATGATAAAGCATAATTAAAAGGTCAGATAAACGTTTCTGTCATGAAGGTAGTAAGGAAACCTTTGCAAGTGATATTTCACTTTGGTAATTTGTTGTACATCAGGCTTCAGACTCTGTGTACACTGTAGAACCAAATCTTCACATTCACCAATTACAATAAGTAGTGAAAACTTAAAACTTGAACTCAGAATTTTTTTGATTGATAGGAAGTTCACTGAACATGAAATAATTGTTTTTTATTCTTAAAATTAATCAGTTCCGTCCTGTAAAAGAAGGAAAAAAGGTCAGAAAACAGGCAGCTGCTTTTGGGGTTTTGAATCAAACTCAAAATCTCAAAACTCAAACTTTTCAAATAAACTAAAGAAGGTTTTGCTGAACCAGAGTGCATAAACACAATCAACTATGGATCTGATTTTATATTTATTTGGGTGCTTGAAAATTAAACGGTTGCAACTTAAAATATTAAATTAACTATTATTCTCTTCAACAACTTTTGAAATACACATTTTTTTGTTTCTAAAACTCAAATATTCAAGTTTATCCAAAGAAGAAAATCACATTATCTCAACTAAATATTATTAGTTGGTAAAACTTTTTCAAAACCTAGAGTTTGAGTTGGGCTCAAAACTAAAAAATCTATTGAAATAAGTTGCCTTGAAATCTTCCTTGAAGTTTTCTCAACTTTTTTTTTTACAGTGTATTTGCTTGTTGCAATGAGAGGGGTTCATGAAAAATGCATTTACTGAAAATATTTAAGTTAATTTAACTGTAATCAAAGAGTGCATGTAACACAGACTATATTTAAACTCTGATAACCTCCAACTTTCAACTATGTCAACTCAAAAAATTGTGGCAACTGACTGCAGCAATTTTTTAGAGTATTGTTAAAGTGATACTACACTTTCCACGATAAGCCACTCAGTATGTACTCACCACTATGCCGATGTGATGATGGGTGAAGGTCTTCAGTTCACAAAACAATCCTGGAGTTTTAGGAGAAACAGGGTAGCAGCCTCATCCAGTACAATGGCAGTGAATGGTGACCACGGATAAAACGTTAAAAAAAGAACACAAAACAAACACAAAATGTCTCCATCCTGCTTGTGTGGTGTAATCCAAGTGTCCGCGAGCTGCGACATTAAAAATTCACCGCAAAAGACGCCATTTACGCCATGTTTTTAGCAGAAATGTCAACTGTAGCATGTAGCCAGTAGGATGTAAACATGGCGTCGATCTCGCGAGACTTCGGCATGTGCATCCATTAGGATATATACGAAGTCTCGCGAGATCGACGCCATGTTTACATCCTACTGGCTACATACTACAGTTGACATTTCAGCTAAAAACATGGCGTAAATGGCGTCTTTTGCGGTGAATTTTTAATGTCGCAGCTTGCGGACACTTGGATTACACCACACAAGCAGGATGGAGACATTTTGTGTTTGTTTTGTGTTCTTTTTTTTAACGTTTTATCCGTGGCCACCATTCACTGCCATTGTACTGGATGAGGCTGCTACCCTGTTTCTCCTAAAACTCCAGGATTGTTTTGTGAACTGAAGATCTTCACCTATCATCACATCGGCATAGTGGTGAGTACATATTGAGTGGGTTATCATGGAAAGTGGAGTATCCTTTTAAGTTATTTGGGTTCACAGTTTAGCTTTCTCAAACTATTACCTTCAGTAACATGTACTTTTGTTACAGCAAACAGCTGCACCTTTACAGATTTCAACATGCTGCCATTCATAATGAGGAAACTACATTGTCCTCCATGTTTCCTCCCTGATGATTCATGAGAAGACTGACTGCTGCTGCATCAGTCTCATCCCAACCTCTTACCATTTTGTAGCTTTTTTCCTGTTTTTCTTTTTTGTTGTTTTTTTTGTTTTTGTTTTTTTTCATGGATGTAGCTAGTTAGCTGTAGGACTCCATTCTAACTTCCACCTATAAAGCTCTGATTGGTCAATTGTGTCTCCAACCAGTAGTTACTGGTTAATGAGCTCCACACCTTCATCTCTGTGGCTGACCATGGAGGATAATGAGGACGGGAGCTTCAAGGGATAGTTCACTCAAAAATAATAATTCAGTCTTTATCTCTATCTAACAATTGATGTGAATGGTGACATAAACATAAAAAACAACAGAATAAAAACATAAAATGTCTCCATATTGCTCGTCTGGTGTAATCCAAGTCTACTAAAGTCCCAACATGCCGTTTACACACCGTCACACCACACACACACACAGTTCAGACAGTGTGCGTGTGCACGTGAACAACAACATCAACATTTTTTAGTCAACTTGGTATTTTGGGGCTTTAGAAGACACCAGACGAGCAGTATGGAGGCATTTTATGTTTTTATTCTGTTGTTTTTTTATGTTTGAAAACTGGTCATCATTCACTTCCACTGATTGTGAGATTCTGCAACACTGTTTTCCTGTGAAACTCCAGCAGTGTTTTGTGAACTAACAAAATAAACCTGACCTTGAATCGGCATGAGAGTGAGTAGTTAATGACTGAATTTTGATTTCTGGTAAAGTATCTCTTAAAGTTAAAAGCATATTCATGTTGGGAAAGTCACCAAAGGACAGTGTGCTGCAGCTAGCTGCTAGGCAGTGTTGGGCAAGTTACTCAGGAAGTGTATTAAGTTACTTTTTACTTATCACTCCTTTAAAAAGTAAGAATATTACTTTACTTTTTACTTGGTATGAAAAGTAAGTTACATTACTTGTTATATTACTGTATTACTTTTGTACATTCTTGGTTGACTTGTTGTGTTGAACTGCTCATCCACTGAACATCCAGAAAGTTTTTGTTGTCAGCTATCCAGATGTGGACTGTGGTGTAGACCTCTCTGAGTGTGGCCTTCAGATTCCCTCTAGGAGTCAAACAAACTCAAAATAATGACAGTACTTCCACTGCCTCTCCTCATCCTCATCCTCATCACTCAGTTAGCTTTTTGGCTAACAGCAGACGTGACCTGCTGCACATACAGGTCAAGTTACTTAAATAAGTAAGAGCAATATAGTTACTGTTTTGGAAATTGTAATCCCTTATAGGCTGAATGACTTGAAAAAATATCCAATTGTGATTTTTGTGACTGATACTGCAATTACAATATGATTTGTGATATTAGAGGTAATGAAGTATGTACCAAATGAAGATTTTTTTTAAAGTCTGTAGAATCTGATGTGTAGGACAGGACGTCTCTGCCTCAACACATTCATTCATGTAAAAGTTAAAAGACACATTTTACATTTAACAATTTCAATAAAATTTCAGTTAATTTTGCAGAGCTAATACCTTACACCTTGTTACAGTAAAAAGTAATAATATTACAGTTGCTGAGTAATATCTTACTGCCCAACGCTGCTGCTAAGAGTTACTCTTATCAGCTCCTGTCCCCAGCATCCTGACTGGAAACGTCACAAACTGGCATCACGGAATGTGCAAGGCCCTGGACAGGAGTCTGCAGCAGCTCATTAAAATGACCCAGAACATCAGTGGTACCATCTACCGAGCATCAGTGATATCTGGGAGGTGGGGTTCCTGCGCAGAGCCCTGCTGCCATCAGGCAGGAGATACAGAAGTATCCACTGCTGTACCACCAGACTGAAGAGCAGCTTCATCCTTCAGGCTGTGAGACTGAAGGATTCATCCTCAGCACTCCTCCTCATTCACCCGTTTGTTCTATATTTTATGTATCTCTACAATTAATTCCAATCAATCAATGAGGGAACTACAAAAAAATCAAATTTTACAACCTTGTTGTAAAGTATAAATAAATCACGTTGTATTCTTGACTTATCAGCCGTTATAAGGGACGACTTTTTAAAACGTCTACACAGATCAACATGGTGACCCAGTGGGTCTGAGGCTGGACGAAGGCTGAACATGTTTTGACCTGAGTGAAATACAGGTGAATGGTTTCACTTACTCAACAACTGTAAGAATGTGTGTGTGTGTGGTTGTGAATGTCCTGCATGTCTAGTAGGAATGGACAGAGACAAAGTCTCAGGACCAGGCTGAAGAGAGTCTGGGCTGGAGGGACGGCAGGTTGTCCATGGTTGGATCAAATAGTTATGTAGTGCTGTCGCAGTTTGGCCACAAGGAACTCGTGGGTTAAATTATGTCTTGTGATTATTCCAACAATCTGAAAGACATGACAGAGACACAGACACAATGTGAGACACAGCATGATGGACTGAATAACAACAACATTTTGTTTGGGGTTTTTGACAGTATCCTACATTTTTTGGCCCAGTGTTGATCAACAAACCATAATCATCTTCATTTTCAGGATGTTAACTCTTTAAATGCCAGCTTGTTTACATGATATAACTGTTTGTTTTTTAAAGTCCGAGTAAAGTGGCAATAAATGTGTGTTCTGAGTTTGTCACACCACAGAAACCTGTGTTATTAATCACCCAGCCAAATTTGAATGATTAAAAAAACTGCTAAGCATGTGAAATTAGGTCTCAAAATAATGAAAAAATGATCTGTTTTCTCTGCTATAAGACGCTGGGCGTGATTGCTGAAGGCGCTGAAACCCCGCCCACGCACGGGAGGGTTCCCGCCTCCGTGTCTTGTACAAGGAGGAGACATTGTGGCATCCAGGGACACACATGTATGTGGTGGATGAGGCATAACTGGTTAGACAGCTAGCAGCAAACTATCATCAGCTCTATCTGTGACTCATGAGCGAGCAGGAGAACCGCCGAGGATACTGTGCTGTACGTTTTTATATCGCTGGAGCAGCAGGGGCGGGTTTATGTTAATGAAGCTGTGATACGCAGCACGGCTTCCATTTTCAGAGCCGCCCACAAAATCCTGAAATCTTGAAACACAATTTGAAGTCTAGCTTCACAATTCAATTCTAAATAGTTAGAAGGCTTTTTACACGTTTTGAGCAAAACATTTCTGACCTATATAATGTGTTTAGAAGAAAATGGCCAAATTCCCCTAACACGGCCATTAATGAAAAAACAAAGTAAAAACAATGTACCTGCCAAGTGGATTTTTTTTTATAGGGTTTGCATGAGCACAGCCTCAGTACAATGAAAACTCAAATGGCCCAAAAATGAGCCCAGGATGCACAGAGGGTATAAATTAAGTCATTATTATTATTATTGTTATTCCTTACTTCTCCAACAGCGTTGACCACTGGTAGGTGTCGCAGGCCCATGGTCCTGAACAGGTTGAAGACCTGGGAGATGCGGGTGTTGGGTGAGACTGTGTAGGGACACGGGTTCATGTAGGGGGTGACATCCTGGAAACACAGGGAATATTTTTTTTTATCAACTCTGATTTATATATGTACATATAAATATATATATATATATATTTATATTTATTTATTTATTTTAAATATTGTTTGTATTCCACTGGGAAAGGTACTCCTCTCACTCAGTGTTGAAACAGATCGTACCACTATCATGCGGGGATTGAGAAGGGCGAGGTCCAAGTCGTGGATGTCAGGGTAACGGGGGTAATCTTCAGTCATCTCCTCATAGGACAGCCTGGGCTGAGAGGCGCTCTGTGGTGGATGATGTGGAGACATTCAGGTGGATGTACAAAATAAACATATCACGGAAACGACTCGTGTACATGTGTGTGTGTGTGTGTGTGTGTCTGTGTGAGACAGAGACAGAGACAGAGAGAGAGAGAGAGAGAGGGAGAGAGAGAGAGAGAGAGAGAGACTGACCGACTGGTTCTCAGCGTAGCACACCCCTCTGATGAGCAGGTTGACCAGCTGGGAGCGCAGGATGAGGCCGTGGAAGGTGAGCGGTCTAAAGCGCTCCTCCATGGTCCACTCCTCACTGGGAGACTGATCTGGGTACAGGTTGGGGTAGGGAGCATACCTGCATGTGGACAGGACAGCTGTGTCGGTGCTGAACTCTGACAGAAGTGGACTGAAATAGTATCAGCTTCTATAATAGAATTATTACACTGTTCTATTAAACCTTTTGCACTTTAGACTTTTTGCAGGTCTGTGCTGCTCTCTGCTGGACAACAGTGAGATGTAAAATATCTCTTCACTTTGTCTGGACAAAAGTCTAAGTAATGGTCCTTTTATAGGATTTTTTTTAGTTTATTCTGATAGAATTATCAAAGATTTTCTATGGGACAGAAAGAAAGCAAGAATCACTGTTAAGAAAACGTGGTCACCAAGGGACATATGAGGAATGACTCAATCACCCACTCTATCATTTGAAATGTCTAGAATGATTAAGCACTGGGAGAAAAGGACCCAGAGATGAGCTGGATCAAAACTGAACAGGTTAATAAGTCCCGTCAAACCCTTGGATGTTCTTTCACAGCTTGTAATGGACATGATTGCTCCTCAAGCCTTCTAAGGCTCAGTCTGAGGCAGTCCAGAGAAAGTACACAGGATGTGTAGAGTCAGACAATCATATGACTCTGTATGACACAACCCAGCCGTACTTACTGGCATAAAGTCTGTCTACTGGGATCAATGGCTTATAAAAGGGATATACAAGAAGGTGACCTGTACTTGGATGAAATGTTAATATCTTTATTTGAACTTGTGCAAAAACTTTCCTTGCCAGGACCATTCCCATGGCAACGCCTGTAGTCAGGAAAGCCACTTGTCTCCATGGATGCAGTGCCAGGGCGCACGCCGTGGAGACCGACACCTGATGGTGTCCATGACGCATCGGGTTAAATTTTAGTGATGCAACCCACCGTTGAACCGGCCTCATGTACAAACGACCTAATGGAACAACCGCCAGCACTGACGCCATCAGCCCCAGCAGCCTGAGACATGTCCTGAATTTCAGCACCGCCCCCTGACGAAAAAGTGCCAGACAAGCCTGAAAGGCTTCCACCCTCTCCGCCGACAGGCATGCTTTGAATGTGACCGAGTTCAGCGACAAACCTATGAACGTAATGTTTTGAGTTGGAACCAAAACGCTCTTGTCCCAGTTCACTGTAAAACCCAGGGCCGCCAGATGCGAGTTGAGCCGCCTGGTGTGTGCCCAAGCTTCCTGGGGTGACTGTGCCGCCAGCTGCCAGTCGTCTATATACATCGCCAGGCGCATGCCCCCCTCCCTCAGGGGTGATATAGCAGCCTCGGTGCATTTCACGAACACCCGCGGGCTTAGTGAGAGGTCGAACGGGAGCACCAGATACTCGTATGTCACGTCTCGAAAGGCAAATCTGAGATATTGTCTGTGAGGGGGATAAATAGGGACGTGAAAATAAGCGTCCTTCAGGTCTATGGATGTGAACCAATCGCCGGGACGCACAAACCGCATTAGAGCCGTGTGCGTAAGCATCCTGAACTTGTACTGTCTTAAGTATTTGTTCAGTGCCCGCAGGTCTAATATCGGTCGCAGACCGAGTGTGTATGAGTGTATGGTTTGCCCATTCTGGGCTACACCTGTGTGTATCTGAGTGCATGTGCATGAGACTTGTAAATTAGCATAATTAACACCCCAATAATACCATATAAGGCTGTGCTTCCTGCTCTATATGTCAGGAAGTGGGGGCGGCTGTGGCTCAGTGGTAGAGCGAGTCGTCTCCCAACCGGAAGGTTGGTGGTTCGATTCCCGGCTCTACATGTCGAAGTGTCCTTGGGCAAGACACTGAACCCCACATTGCTCCCGATGGCCGGTGTATGAATGTGTGTGAATGACTTCTGATGCACAGGCCTCCTCTTTGTAGAAGAGGCCACCTGTGTCATTAGTGTGTGAAAGTGTGTGAATGGGGTGAATGTGACTTGTAGTTGTGAAAGTGCTTTGAGTAGTCTATGACTAGAAAAGCTCTATATAAAATACAGTCCATTTACCAAGTGTTCATTCATGAAAATAGCATCAAAGACAAAGAAGAAGAACTTTTCACGTTCAAAGCACAGCGTCAGCAGTGGAATTAAAGGACCTGCTAAAGCAAAGAAACGGAAAAAGGAGTGCTGTTAATGCTGTGTTACCTGAGAGTCACTGAAATAAAGAGGAAACGTCAAAGACCAAAAAAACAAAAAAAAAACCTTGCCACAGCAAGCTGATTGCTTACTACAACGATGAGGAGGTAAACGCAAGTCTCCATCACAGAGACAGAGGACGGAATAAGTGTGGATGTTCACCTGGACAGAGACTTTATAACCTGCATGTGCAGATAAACCATCAGTGAATAAATGATGAGAGGCTTTATATTTAAATTTACAAGTGTAATTTGAAATGTAGTCAGGAGAATGTCAACATAATAAAGTGATAAAACTTGGTTTAGATACCAGCAGACTGACTGCACACGACTCTACGATAGGTCTGGACCTTGTAAATTGTGTTTGTATCTGAAAGAAAACTCAAAATATGAGAAAATTGGTGAATGCAACAAGTTCTCTTAAATCCCTGGTACACACCACATACAGAACAAAGCTGTTGGTAAGAGTGGTTCTTGCATGAGGCCCAATGTTTATTGTGATTCACTTTATTTCTATTTTTGATTTGTTTTCATGTAGGCATTGTTAATCCTCTATACTACAGTATAACAACAGTACAATAATCAGTGTACTCAGTATTTCAGTTAACTCTGATGTTCTCTGATGTCACGAGTAACTCTATAAATGTTACTTACCTGAGCAGGTAGAACACTGACTGTATACTGGTTTACAATTTACAATTTCATTTAGCAGACATATCCAAAGCGACATACATCTGAGAGCTGATCCAACAACAGTCTGTGTGTCTGTCCTACCTCCTCTCTAACATCTGCTGCAGCAGGTCCTCTCCCTCCTCTGCCGGCTCTACCACAGTGTTCTGTTCATCACAGACGTTCCTCAGCTCGCTCGATGGGTACGACTTCATTGACTGGCAGCGCCGCCTCTGCTCCCCCGCACGGGACATCACACTGGATTTCTACATGCCACAGTGAAGGAGAAGTTTACACACATCAGTCAGTTTGCACACTTTTTCTTGATGTCAAGACCCAGATGGTATTGTTTCAGAACTAAAGATACCAGTACCCCTACAGTGATACTGTTACCAACAGAATGCTCTATTCAATACATTCTTTACACAGTGCAGCTGTCCACACTGACGTTTTCTTCATGCAGGTGCTTCATCATGTTGGTTATGTTCACATTTTTCCAGAAACAATTCTTACACATTTTATGCATTTATTTCTATCAGACCCCATCAACATTTTGGTGACATGATCATACAAATATTATGTTTTTTCAAGATCTGGGTACAAAAAAGATTGAATGCAAATATCGTTTGACTAGAGAAGTTTCCATACTACACCATACTGGATTATTTCAAGCGTACCTAAAAAGTGTTGAGTACGGATCTACCAGCTCTAATCAACACTAGGACTGCCACTAACCATTGTTGTGATAGGTGATTAATCAGTCAATTATTTTCTCAATCAATTGATTAATAGCTGCTGGCCTAGAACAAGTCAAAAAATTGTGAAAAATGTTGATCAGTGTTTCCCAAAGTCCAAGATGATGTCCTCAAATGTCTTGTTTTGTCCACAATTCAAAGATATTCAGTTTATTGTCAGAGAGGAGTAAAGAAACCAGAAAAAAACAAAAACAGAAAATGTTCACATTTATGAAGCTGAAATCAGAGAATTTGGACTTTTTTCTTAAAAATTACTCCAACTTAAACGATCATCAAAATAGTTGGCAATTAATTTAATAATAATAAAGAGTTGATTACTCATTGAAGAGCTGAAGCTCTAATCAGGACAGTAACTCGCCCATGCCAACAGAACAATTGTGGTGCTTTATCTCTTGCTGAAGAACATTAAAATATTGTTAACGCTTCAATTTCCAGGTCCCATAATTTCATAGTAAGTAGGTGGTAAATACCAAATATATTTGAAATTTCTTAGAAAATACCCACAAATTACCTCCAAATTACCCATAAATTTCATGGTTAATTATGTGAGAATAAGCACATGCCATTTTCATGTAGAAGGTGGTAATTACCAGGTAACATGTTTGAAATTACCCACAAATGACCCACTACTTTCATGGTAAGTACGTAATAATTCCCTTGTTGTTTTCATACATGCTTTTTGGGGGTAACTTGAGGGTAATTTCTAAGAATTTTAAAATTTTAAAATTTTTATGTTACTTGGTAATTACCACCTATTTACCACAAAATGATGGGACCTGGAAATTGAAACGTTACCAAATATGATGAGAGAAATGTAAGGGGTCTCAGCCAAAGACATTTTTTTTTTTTCATTAATCAATTTTATTAGAAATTTTAGTCAAATTTAAATTCAACTTTATTTTCATGAAATTCAGTTGATAAAACTTATCAGACAGGTAATAATCCAGTGAAATATCCAGTAAATCCAACATTATACACAATCCAGCATCCACACTGGTCTAATGCATGCAGAGATATTAAAGCATAAATCTGTCTTCATTCTGTTTTACAGGTTATTGTCTTTGTAGAAGAGAAGAGCTGCTGACACCAGCTCCATCTACTGGCTACACTGCTGAATACACTTCTACATATCGTATACTTTTACAGGTCCCACTACAATCAGACTTACACCCTTATAAAAGATTTACAAATAGGTTATTAATTAGGTTGTAAACACTTTATAAGTTGTTAATAAACTGTTAACACATATTAGATAAAAGAGGCCACAGTGACCTGTTGTTTGCCACATAGTGAGCCCACATTTATCTGAACTGTTGAGCCTCAGATCTCAGCACTTACTGAGCTCACTTCATCTTCTCCAACAGCTTCATCACAGATTTGTTCATAAGTTGCTGCAGTACACCGCCATCAGCAGTTTTTAATCAGCAAAAACTGTCATTTGGCATCAAATTAACATTTCAAATGATCAGATTCATACACTGAGGCTGTGGCAATATTGTTCACCTTGATATTTTCAGCATGCACTGGTTGGTAGTAACTCATTAATGAGATTAATTAGTAGCAAGTAGTAAGTGGATGTTGCCAAGTGAAGTAGAACTTGAGACCCTACAGATCTCACAGGTCTGGGTCAGGTCAGGCTGTATTTCTTGCATATTTGATGGGCTTATGTAGGGTTTGGGCTGTACTATTATTACATATTATTATTATCCCCCAAAGCTTCCACTGGATGTGAGGCTAAGTATGTGAAATGGAACAGGGCGTACCTTGAAGCGGATGTTGTTGCTGACCAGGATGTTTCCCTTCATGAAGTCCCGTTCGTTCTGCCGATTTTCAGTGACCACAGGGAAGGCGTGGTAGACAGTGGTGCGCAGGATACTGACTAGAGACTGGACCCGGGTGTGGGGGTAGACGTAGGTCAGGTTGGGTTCCATGATATCACTGGCTGTCAACCTTGAAGAGATGAAGGAAAGAATACTCAGCATGAAAGCACCGATGCTGAAGTTCATTCAGATGTTTGACCTGAAGCTGATGAGAGCTGATGTCCAACTTCAAACTTGGAGAAGGGTCACAACCCCAAGAGTGAGCAGATATGATAACAGCAGCTATTTGAATTCAGTATGTAGAGTGTACTGAATATGTATGAGTATGAAGATCCAGTGGTCATGTTTACTGCACATCACAACGATGCTAAATAAAACTACATTAGTCTATTTCTCAAAAAGAAAAAGAACTGCTGACAGACTGGCAATGAAACTAATCCCTCAGTGTGCAGTTATACAACATCCATCCACAAGTAAGTAAATATGGAAAACAATATCTTTGTTTACAGGCACAAACTGTAAAATGTAGAAGAAAGTAAACTGCTGCTTTTGAATAGAGACACTGGAGTTAACGGGCAGGACCAGATGGTCTTGAGAGAGTATTTAATGATTGAGGAAAAGAAGGATTCATTGACTTTGTTTTCTGTGAGTCAGTCACCCTAACAGTCTGTTGCCAGCTGCATAAAATGTAAGCAGCTCATGTGCCGTGTGTCACTGTGGTTTGATAGTAACAGCTTCAGATGGAACAGATACATGCTGCCTTTAGGTGGCTGTAAAGGAAAAGACTTACATGTGGACTGCTACTGTAGCTGCTGTGGATGACAGTTGCTGGTCAGAATTACTCATCTTGATTCTGTCTCTCTGGTATTAAGCCATCATGAGAATAAACTTTGACTTGTTCTGTGGGATCAGCTGGTTGAACAATGCAGAATCTAACAGAAGAGCAGTACATGAATACAGTGGCTGGTGTGATTTTAGGGAGGTTTATTGGGTGCACCATTATCAAATGAAGTTACGGCACGGTCGACTGTTGACTCTGAGCGGGTGGGCAGTGAGTGGGCTGCAGTCATTTCTGGCACCAAGTTAATGATCCAATATCACACCCTCTGCTGCATGCAGCAAGTCACACAAACTACCAAACTGGTACAAAACACTATCATCATGAGTGTAGTGAATAATTACTGACAGATAGAAACAGGACAAAAAGGAAGCTTCTTGCAGCCAACAGCACACTGTGCACCTGCGCACATCTCGCTGACCTGCTGTGGCTCCTATGAGCGTGATGTCCACACACAGAGTGTGTACTGCAGCAGCGCTGCGCCTGACTGTAGATCTGTATATATTGAGTTTTCAGGAGTGTTGGGAGGAGAAGAAAAGAATAAGAAGAAAGCACCTCGTTCAAAAGGGAGAGGGTCTTTTTAACACAGAGTAGGATAAAAGCACAGCAGTTCGAACAGCTTTTGACCTGTGAATCAGGGAAGATACCTGTGCTTAAGTACTTATTGTTACTAAATGAATTTCAAAGATATATATACATGTCTTATCAATTATCCGATCGCCTCCTTAACAGGTGTAACGATCAGCAGATGGATTTATTAGCAATTTAGCTTTTGAAATTGTGCTAAAATCACATGTGCTATCATAAAATCCTGTGGTTGGTTCATTTGCTTTAACATCACAAACAAATCGCATCAGAGTGTGTTTGGAACTGCATCGAGACCCACCTTTTCAGGTGGACTCAGTCCAGTTCTTTGGTCAGCACCAGGGTTTGATTGACAGCTTTCACATCAGCCCAAACAAATCGGACTAAATGGGTAAAAGGACCATGGTCCATTTTAACCAGACTAAACGAGGCAGTGCACTGAGGGCACGTGTGTCTGTTCGTCACTGTTAACAGAGACTCCAGCCTGCAGTGAAGTTCATACTTCACTGATGAACCACAGAACTGTACAGTCTGATGCGCCTCATAGTGTTTATGATGCATGTTCGGCCATTTAAAACAATAGATCCACTTCATTAAGTGCACGTCAGATGCTTTCAGAGCGTTTGGGCCTTTACTCTTGGTGTTTGTTCTTACTTGTCCATCTCCACCTCAGTCTCCCACTCCAGCAGAGGCACTCCTCTCAGCTTGATGTGGATGTCATAGATGCCCTTGTTAAAGAAATCTCCAGTCCACTTGGCAACCTGACAGTCAACACAAAACAAAAAATGTATTTCTCATTTCATATAAGGGCTTTAAATCATGGGAATTTAAACAACAGCACAGCAGTTGAGAGCATCTCTAACTTGTGTACCATTAAAGTGATCATGATGGGCAGGCCGTATGTGATTTCATTGGTGGATTCAATGAGGATGACAGTCAGACTGATGGTCATTCTGACCACTCCTCCAAGGAAGGCGGCAGCTCCGATGAGAGCGAAGGTCCCACAGTAGATGTCCATTCCCAGTTTCCTAACAGGACAGACACTCCAGTCAGTGTGTGATGATAAATGTGTGTGGTGAAGTGCATTAAAACTTGAGCTAACAGGTTCCTACAGTTAGCAGGCCTGTGCTAACAGTCATTATTGTCATCTGAGTGGAGCTCAAAGCAGAGGAAGTGAAACTCGCCCAGTCAGCACATTCCACCATGTGCATTGTGGACCTGCACCCTCCTATGACCTATTATAGCTCAGTCACTTTGAGCCCTCATCGTTTCTCTAATTTTTCAAATATTCCCCTTAACTTTCTCCTCAAAGTAGCAGTTCAACCGACCCCACCTTATATACCATAAATACAACAACAGCCAACCTGGCTCTGTCTAAAGTCTATCAACAGCTCTATTAGTATATTTCTCAAGATCCTGAATTACTGCTTTATGTCAGATAAAATGCCCCCGCCCCCCCTCTTCCAACTCATATCTGGCTCTTTTGCTGCCTAATTCTCCACTGTGTTTGACCAGCAAGCCTGTAGCTGTGTGTGTCTGCTGCTGAGCAGGCAGCGTAGAGTGGGTTTATCTGAAAACAGCTACCAGCTGCTGAAAGCACTGAAGAAATGTGCTGGAAAACAAACTCTAAAGCAAGAGGCTTTAGAACATTCAGCATTCATTTTAATTTTAATAAACATGAAATGGCAAACAAAAAGAGCTGTGCAGCAAAAAATCTGAATCTAAAAAGTTGAAACATTCAGTCACCACTTGGCCAAAAACATAACAAAAATACAAAATCATTTTGCACCCTGGAAACAACAGACAACAGGATATAATTGTGACTCGTGATATTTCAGAGCCATTGGAACAGTTGGAGAACATTGGTCTTACACTTTGAGGATGTTGGCAACCAGACGTCCAAAAGCTGCCCCACAGAGCAGTGAGGGGACAAAGAGACCACTGGGCACAGACACACCGTATGTCCAACAGGCCAACAGAAAGTAGAGCAGGAAGAACACTGACAGAGTCACAGGGCTGAAGGTACCTGATGGGAAGAACAGAAGGCAGGTGTTCATTCAGACCAGCCAGTGATTAATATACCTAAAAAGTAAGCAAGAGGAAGCTGAAAGGATCTGTCTTTTTAAGACAATTCAATGGTCTCATGCTGAGAGAAGCTGTCATGGACATTTCACATCTGCTCCCTGGTAAAGACAGCTCAGAAACAGCTGTATTTGTAAAGGAAACTTAAGACATCAAGATTCCTGTCCCAAGTTCTTCCACAGAGGAGCAACAGAAATCATCCAACTGGAACCATCACAAACTGACATCATAGGATGTGTGCAGCCCAGGACAGAAGGACTCTGCAGCACGTGATTAAAACTGCTGAGAACATCATTGGCAGCCATCTAACGAGCATCCGTGTTATGAGGGAGGTGAGGCGCCTGCAGAGCCCAGAGGATACTAAAAGACAACAGCCACCCAGCCACAGGCTGGTCAGCCTGCTGTCATCAGGCAGGAGATACAGAAGTATCTGCTGCTGGATCACCAGACTGAAGAGCAGCTTCTTCCCTTAGACTGAAGAATTTATCCTCAGCACTCCTTTGTCTGAATTTATTCATTCACCCATTTTACTGGATAGATTTTTTCTATAGAACCTATTCTTTTTGTGAGCAGCACAGAGGGGATACATATTGCATCGTGTTTTGCAACTTTGTGTTGTACAATGATAAATAAATGAACTCAGAGAGAGCACTAGAACAGACTGTAACATGAAACCATAGACAGCTGAGTAGTGTAGCATATCAGAGTCCTCCTATTTATTTAATTCATTCATGTACATTAACTATCAAATCAAAAGAAACATTAAACATCCTCAGATTTGCTCAAAATGTTAGAATACTGGACAATATTCTGGATGTGTATACCGCATTTGTGTCATTTGGGGAATCTATTAACCTGAAACGCCAGATGGTTTGTTACACAGAACCATCTGAGGAGCCATCCATAGAGACTGTTTGGAAAAGGGCACGCACTTTGAGAAAACCTCTAGCAGGAGACGGGCTAACTTCAACCAATCAGATCAACCCACCGATTTGAAGCCAAAGCCAGCTGGAAGAAGAGCAAAAACTTTTCCATCAACAAAAGCCTTCAGTGCTGTTCTTTGCTCTTTAAAAACACTTGGCAGGTAATTGGATGAACCATCTGCCTATCACATCTAGCTTGAGCTAAAGTCAACAATCAGATCAAACTCTTGCTGTAGCCGGTTGTGAGAAGAATGTGAACATCTTTTCCAGAGAAAAGCCTTCAGTGTCGTTTCTTGCTCTTCTTTCTATGAAGAAATACTATCATATATACTAGTATATACATAGTACAGTACTGTATAATATAATAGAGTACAGTATTTGAAGTATACTGTACAGTAGTATTATTATTCATATAGTGTATTTTTTATTAGAAATAATTATATATATATACACACACATATATATATGTATATATATATATATATATATATATAATATTATATATATTTGCAAGATATGAACAACAACAGATTTATATATACTAATACTAATCATGCCCCCCCCTCCAATAAAACTTCATCATGAAAATAAAATATGTTTACAACAAGTGACAGGAGATTCAAGGGAAAATTTCAAAGTGAAATAATTTAACAAACACAAATCCATTAATGATGTGTGTGCACCCTCATCTCACCATCCTGATGGAAGAGTTGATGGATGGCAGCCTCTTGTGGGTTGAAGAACAATGTGGCCATGTCATTGTAGGTCTTGTTGGTGCAGAAGAACTGGCGTATAGTTGAGTTGATGTCCTCACTGCCAGAGAGCTGGAAACAAAACTCAAAGCTTAATACGAGATAATAAAAACATGATGCTGAATATAGAGAGACGGTGCAGTGAGTTGTGCAGCTTTAATTCTTAGATACCCAAAATTACAACAAAAAGAAAATTGGAGATGCAGCTTTTTTCAGCTATGCTCCCAAACTGTGGAACAGCCTACCCAAACACATCAGAGAGGCAGGCTCTGTTGAGATGTTTAAACGGCAGCTAAAGACACATCTTTTCAACATAGCCTTTACAGTAGTAGAACAGTAGTAGGAAGGCTAAGTTAGCCTACTTTTAGTACATGCCCAATGGGTTGTTTTAAACTGTCCTTTTACACTGTTTTTATTTATATCATCATTGCACATATGTATGTATGTATGTATGTATGTATGTATGTGTATGTATGTGTATGTATGTATATATATATATATATATATATATATATATATTTATATTAGTGCTGTCAAAAATATCGCGTTATTAACGCGTTAACGCAAATCAATTTTAACGGCGTCATTTCTTTTATCGCGAGATTAACGTTCATTGTGACCAAGTGAACTTGTAGTTTTTATAAGCTGTGGCCACGACGACGACTCTGCAGCCGCCACATTAATGTGTGTGCATTTCACAACACCTCATGTAGTGAATGGCTGCTCCACCCTAAGGCTGGTAGGTAGTGTATTATCCAGGTATCACTTATTTTAGGCAGAAAGTATAATTTCAGCACTATCAATAATGAACAATATTGACTGAACAAGCCACACTTGATCCT
>JAJHUR010107605.1:0-40623 GCA_027495735.1 Lutjanus campechanus | reverse complement strand
TACACCAGGACTCCTGCTGCTTCTCCAAACTGAGGGTGTATTGACCACCATCTACTACAGGTAATACACTGACTGTGAATAAGTACGTCACACGCTTCCACTTCCAAAAACTCAAACTATCCCTGTAAGCAACAGTCAGTGGACAGCTTAGTTTAGCATAAAGACTGGGAACAGGGGGAAGCCCAGCTCTGACCAGACGAAGGAAACAATTAAGAAATATGTTTAGCAGGACCTCCAAAAACTCACTAACTATCATGTTTTATTAAAGCTCTGCACGGCCTACTGCCCCAGTACATATCTGAAATCCTCTGCTCCATTTCCAAACCCTGATCGCTCAGATCCTCAGACCAGCTGCTCTTATCTGTCCCGTGATCGAAGGCTGATAAGACCCCAAAAGAACAGCCTACCCTTTACAATCATTTATGACATTTTTAAGGCACAACTTAAGACCCACATGTTCTCTGAGGCTTTTAAGAGTCATAAAGGTCGTGTATCTCACCTTTATTCTCCTGTGTGTTATCTTTTTATCTGTTCCTCTGTTTATTTACTCATGCATGGGATGGTATTTTTTGTTATCTCGGCTGCAATCTCCTGGTTTATCACGTTATATTTCTTAACTGTCGTTACTTTATTGTACAGCACTTTGGTCAACTATGGTTTTAAATGTGCTTCATGAATTAACTTCACTTGTCTTGACAGTAATAATTTCAGCTGATCACGTCCCTGAATGTTCTGTTTGACCGCTGTTCTGTACAATGTTGTTATGTTGAACTGTCCCTTTAATTGAAGGGGTCAAACAAAAAGCTCCAGACACCAAAGTTTGTGAACGTTCCTCTGCCCTGATAGTTCATGATGTTGAAGTTAAGATAAGTTAGGATGAGAAGAATATGGCAGAAAAGTTCCTCTAGACGTGTTTCAAAGTCTGCGTCTCCTGTCGCCATCATCAGTCTATGTGCAGTCACCATGACACCACTATTCTCTCTGAGGTCAGTGTGATATTTGTGGATTAAAATGTCGTTTATTATTGCAAACACATTTCACAGAGACTGAAAAAGATTTCTGGGGGCCGCCGCAAATTTACCCCGAATATTCCTGTCTTATAGAACCACAAAAATATAAGTGACTGACTGACGGCATAAAATAGCTCAAAGAATCCCTAAACTAATCTGTTTCTGTTCACGAGGACAAATTTAGCTCCAACTGCTCCAACCAGACCTGCGACTTCACTCAAACACCACATTCTTTACTCGCTCTGAAATTCCAGCGTTCCAGACTGGTTACACAGTGTATTTTTGCTGGGCAGCACGCTGGATTGGCCAAAGTGATGTTTGTACTTTTCACAAACACTGCTTCCTCCTCGCTCTGTGTGCTCTGTGTGCTCTGTGCTCTGTGTGTGTGTTCAGCTTGTTGTGCACATGTGTGTATATGGCGAACAGGAAGATGGAGGCTCAATACAAAAGTGGAACTGTCGAGAGAGAAAATATTGATGGAACATACAGATGAACTGTGTGTGAATGACCTGGTTGTGTGTCCGCTTGTCAAAAAAGGAAATACAGTAAATGAGTGCAGCGTCAAACTAGACAACACTGTAGTATCTGTTGTGCTGGACTCAGAGGCGATACTATCGCATTCATTAAGTGTAAAAAGGAAGACAGAAAGACCTACAGTACAAAAACTGTGAAGTTGCTGCAAACAGCAGTGTTTTTCAGTCTTGAGTGAGTTGTAGGGGGGTCCCCAGCGAAAAGAGAAATAGATTATTTTAACTTTTATCACATTTTTTGGAAGTTAGAACAGCAGGGAGAGTAAGTGGTTTGGCAGTTTTGAATGTAATGAACTTTTTTCTTACCTTTTTAGGATGAAAACAGATACATATTTAGCTGCAGCTAACAAGCTCAATTAATAAGATATTGGAGCAACAACACTGACTTGAAATTAAAAGGCACATGTTGGGGGGAAAGTCATTGATAGCAAGGCAGGCCTTTATTCTACTGCAGCGAGATAGATAAAGCTATCAAAGTGTTTTCGCTTTCTATCTGCAATTTCTTTCATGAAAAATTATAAATATCTGCAGCGTAATCATTTTACATGAACAAAGTCAGCTACATTTTGACCACATATGTTAAAGGACTGGTGCGTGTGATTCTACCAGGCACGGCTGCGTTGCGTTATGACTGCGCGCCGTCAGCCGGAGCTGATCGTTGACATTCTGCACATGGCTTGTGATTCAACCAGCAGCACCTCTGGGAGAAAGTCAGACAGAAAAATCAGAAACAATCTGGTCAATTTCCAAATAAAAGACCCCGTGCAGACTCGTGATCATGAAGACAGACAGAAAAGGAACTATTTAACTAAGTAACCTAGTTATCCATGGTTGTAAGCAATGGTGACTAAACCAACAAAATCTGAGCAAGAAAACATAATCAATACTCTCCGCTGCTGCAAAGACCTCTAAAATGCTGTTGGTGGGGGCTGCAGCCGTGTGCAGGACGATCAGACGTGCAGCGCCTGGTGCAGATTGCAAACACCTTGTCTTACCCTCCCTGTCCAAGCATGTAGGAGAAACAAGGTAGCTGCAAAACTCATGCAAAATGTGAACAGCTGTATCTTGAGCCAGGGTTTTGTTTGTCCGCTCCGGGCTACTGTAGAAACATGGCGATGCAGACCAGCTCCTTCTGTAGATATGAAGGGGCCGATTTAAAGGTAACAAAAACACAACATTCTTATATTCAGGTCATAACGAAAACATATATAATAATAATAATATATAATATATAATATTATATTAAATTTCTGCCATACTTTACCAATACGTCCCTGTAAGTTTTGCTCTCTGGACCTTTAATAGTTGCTGAGTTCTGTCTTCTAATTTTTTAAAAAGAAAGTTTAAACCTTTTTAGCCTTGCTTTTGTTTTGTGTGATCAATTCTTATTTGCACTTTGCTGTTAATTTCATCTCCTATTTTTATGTGTTTTATTTTTGTGAGTTTTATTCGTTCAAATGTTTTTGTTGCTGTCAAGCACCTGAAGTTGCATTTGTTGTGTGACTTGTACTGTATAAATAAAGTTTGATTGATTGAGGTTTGAAGTTACAGAGAACAGGCATAAGGGATGAAAATGAGAGGAGAAAGATATTTTTTTATTTTGAGAATATAGTTGAACTTTCAGTGTTAATGTCAGGCATAAGAAAAATAAATCAGAGGAAGAAGATATTCTTTTCTTTTTTTTATGCTTGGCACTAGTGATAGTTCAACTAGCAAAGAATGCTAAATTAATAAATCAATAACTAAAATAAAAATTCTTCCTCCTTCCTTCCTGGCACTAAGACTGAAAGTTTGATTTTATTTTTGATATTTTGACTTAATTCTTGACATTTAAAATTTATTCTCAATATTTCAACATTCTTCTTGAAATGTGAAATTTAAAAAAGTCTTTCTACTACCAATTCTAAAACTCTCCCACAGTAA
Source organism: Lutjanus campechanus (assembly GCA_027495735.1). Lineage (NCBI taxonomy): Eukaryota > Metazoa > Chordata > Actinopteri > Lutjaniformes > Lutjanidae > Lutjanus > Lutjanus campechanus. Next base: position 37,160 of record JAJHUR010107605.1, on the reverse strand, counting down.
ATACTGTATCTCAGTGACAAATAAAAATGATAGCAGTGACCTTTCCACGTCTTCATATCCACTAAACACATTAACATACATAAACAAGGAGTCTGGTTACTCTCTTCATTCACTCACCTTTAGAATAAAACCTAAAAACAATGGAGCCACATGACTGAAAGCAGCTGAACACGCTGGAACACACAGGTAGGTATCCGCCGCTCTGGTCAAACATTACACAGTAAAAGCTGTGCGGGATTTTCCCGGCTCTGAAACATGAGTTAAGTCTTGCATGAGGAGCCTTTCTAGCTACACATAAGGTACAATACCTATAATTAAAATGTGCTGCAGGAAGTTTGCAAATTGTAGGATCAGGGAAATTGCTCTCAGAGAATGGAAGTAATAACTGCTCTGCATATTTCATAGAGAGGTGTTGTTGACTCAGTGATCTTACAGGTGGAAAAGATGACTATATGTGTTTGTGACATTGTTTGGGCATCGTTCCACGAGTTGATTCAGAACAAGACAGATACTTAGAGATAGATGATTTATCAAACCAAAAGAGCCTGTTTTGTTCCTACAAAAGTGAACCTGTTTTAACTTCAAAAAGTTCGCGTCTGGGCCGCCTGGAAAGTTTAATTTGACTGAATTTTAAAAAGACAAGATTTGTGATGATTCAAAACTAATAATTTTTCCTGTTGAATTCAGTTGCACTTGAGAAAACATGTTCAATAAGCTTCAGATATTAAGTTGAACCAACAATTTCTCAGTCACACTGACAAACATTTATAAGATTTATTATCATTTAGTAACTTTTAATGATCTACTCCTCTTCTAACCTTCATCACTGTTACATTGTTTTCATGACTTATCTCAACATGTATTCTACAAAAAAAAAGACAAGTCTCAGGAGAGTTTTAACTCTCAAACAATGCATGCTGGGAAGAAAACAACTTAACTTTATTTCAATCAACTCATCATTTCAAGTGAAAAGACTTAAAGTTAGTTAGTTTGTTCTGAAAATAGAAATCTTAAGATTAATTAACTTGAACAAATAAAACTTCTATATTTATGTTAAGTTAATGAGAAAAGATTAGTTGATTCCACTAATTTCCAGTGGGATTTTTTTTACAGTGATAAGTTAGCGAACTCAGGTGAGGGTCCAGAATACCTCAGCTGAAGAAGAAATATGTTTACAGTGAGACAAAAAATCATAATGACATTAATTTTATGCCTACTTGTTGTGATATAAAACCTCATGTTGTCTGATTTATTTGAATTTAATGTTTTTATATATATACAACAGACATCAAACTCAGTATGAAGGATAACATGAGATAAATCACCACTAAATCTTTATTACAACAAACAAACAACAACTTGTGAATACATGTAAAGAGGAAGTATAAATCATCTAAATCTAACTTTATATTTTCACCACACTGTAAAAAAAATCACACAGGAATTTAGCAAAATCAACGAATCATTAATTCATTAACTTGAGGTAAATATACAAGTTTTATTGAATCAAGTTAATTAAACTTAAGATTTCTAGTATTTATTTTCAGGACACTTCAGAACTTCAGAACTTACAGTATAATGAGTTGTATGAATGTACTGTGCAGAGTTCAGGAAACTTATTAAACTTTCTAAAGAAACATGATTAGCATATCAGCAGACTTCCCAGCATGCATTTTGAGAGTTTAAAGTTTCCAGAAACCCTTGTTTTTTATAATTGTGAGAAAACGTAACTGATGAAAACTTGCTGTGTGTCTAATAACCTTTAAGATAAGTCACGGTCGCTTGTTTTTACAGTGATGAAAACACAGCAAAGCATGACGAAGGTTAGTATTGAATTAGTTAATTAAAAGTCAATAAGTTGTGATGAATGTTAAATGTTATAAATGTTCCTCAGTGGCGACTGAAGAGTTGTTGCTTCAACTTAATATCTTAAGCTGACTGAATAATACATTTATTTTTTTTATTTATTTAGTCTTGCATCTACAATAAAATCTCACATCCCCCAAAACACTGAACATCATTTTCTCATGCATGAATGAATTAATATAATTTGTTTTGAATCACTACAAAATCAACTTGTCTTTTCAAATTCAGTCAACTAGTCAACAAATAGTGTAGTTTTTTACAGTGCAGTGCATGCACACACCTCTGTGCCAGTGCACTGTTGTTCGAGTACGTCACTACCACCCTGTAGTAATGCCAGCCTGGTTTGGTGAGATTATGTCGTGTTCATTCAGGTGAAGTGTGACCGGATGCCGGCGTTGCAGTAAGTGAGGGTTTGCATGCTTCAAAAGAAGGGTAGAGAGAGAGGGGGGGGGGGAAGGGAGGGAAGGGGGAGGAGACAGAGCAGCAGAGGAGGGGCATTACTGGAACTAGGTGGCTAAACAGGTCTAGCTCGCCTTTTCCAGGACACAGTTAGGAAATACTGAACGAGGCACACAGCGCTGAGCATCTAGGACAAACTTTCACTATGCGTGCACAGAGAGGCAGACACGACAGACAACATACAGCACATACATGTGCTCACGCCCACACAACTCATTCAGTGAGAACTCTCTGTTCACCTCATGTCCTCATACTAACACAGCAGCTCCCTGCAGAGGTGAAATATCCTGAGTGTCACAGTGTTACTTCACCATAAGTGAGGACACTGGGTTCTTTTGTTATTTATCAATAATCTGGACTTGATGTTGTAAGTGTCAGTGTCGGTGTCGGTGTCATCTCGTTTCACAATGAGATTAAAAGAGGCTCTGTTAGAGCCAGGAGAGAATTTAAACTGTCGATGGGAAGATGCTGTTGCACATGTGATGGTTCCTGGTGTAATCTGTGTCTCAATGTTGGTCACAGTTCACACAGAGTTCACTTCAGACTTCACTGGAAGGGTTGTTGAGTCCAGAAGAACCACCCAGGGACTGACTACAGCTTTAACTCTAAAAAAAGAGCCGGAAAACATTTTATTGACCAGCTGTGGTTACTGCAATTTTATAAGATGACTATTACCAGTTAGATTATAAAACGAACAAAACTTTTTTCCTTAAATCTGTCTCTTCTTTTGTTTGAGAGGACAAAGAAATTAAAGGTCCAGTATACAAGATTTACGGGGACTTATTTGTAGAATAAGCCTGAGCCGTTTGCATCTACAGATGGTGTCAGTCCTCAGTGTTGCAGCTTTCTACAGTAGCCCAGAATGGACAAACCAAACACTGGTTCGCAGCCACCTTAGGTTCTCCTACATGCTTGGAAGAGGTGAGTAAGATAAGGGTTTTTTGCAATCTGCAACCTCATCGCTAGGTGCCACTAAATCCTGCACACTGGCCCTTTAAAGCTGCAGAAATACATATTTTAATTACAAAATTACAAATTACTACTTGCTAGACGTCCTTCTCAAATTAAAAACATAACAAAAGACGTAGTTTGATGACATCGTGAAGTGGCGTGGGCACGGTTATCCGAGCTTTTAATCAATCACCATAGCTAATGAATATCTGATGAGTTTTATCAGTCACATTACATACTGTTACATGTGAGATATTATATTATATATTAGATGTTATACCTTTAAATCGATATGCTCGTATTGATAAACCCACTGAGAATTATCACCTGACTGTAGTTCAGCTCATTGTTTTGGTTTTACAGCCTATAAATGTTTTAATTGAGTTCCTGATCAATCCAACCACAGCAAACAAGTTCTGTTAAACTCACTGTGCACCACCTGCCTACTTCATCTACGTACTAGACACACATTTAAGGACAAACTGATACTGATATTCCCCAGTTCCTTGCAGCAGGATTCCAGTTCCAGGCCCAGAACCTGCTTGTGGTCTCCTGCGTTGATGTTCTTGGCATCGACTTGGGCAGACAGGGTGAGTTTCACACCTGGTCTGAGTGTCTGACCTGTGGTGCATTCAGCAGCGAGCATGTAGCAGACCAAATTAGAGCTAAAAGGAAAGTGAATATGGCTCATTTTTGCAAGGTGACCATGGATGTGTTAATAGTTTGCTAACAAGTAAACCATATAACATTTATGAGATCATAATATCTAAACTTATTTATTAATTTTAAATATTTATGCATTAAAATTCAATAATAATGCTGTCTGCAAATGAGTTGGGATCTATGAACCAAAAAACACCTTGCAAAAAAGCAAACAAACAAAAAAACAACTGAAAAACCCCTGTTCACAGTTTTCTGTGCTCTGAACTTAAATCAGGGTTCTCTGTGGTTCCTGACAACAAGACAGGAAGGAAGCGACATAGAGCATTTCACCTCAGTCTCCTAATACGAGAGAAAACAAATATCTCCACTGTAGCACATCCTGGATTCCTCGGTAATGACGCTTCAGGACAAGCTGCTTGTAAAGTACCGCGGCAACCTCGGATGCAGAATTTTTCAAGAAACAAGATCAGTATCAGAACGTTGTGATGAAAATATGAATGGAACTGGTGCAAATACGAAACTGTACATCAAATACACAGAGTTATTATGACTGTCATCACAAAAATATGTTTTGATGTTTTACAATCACACTCCTCACATTTACGAGATTGTCGGTGTGAGTTATTCCAAGGCTGCGATCACTGGTCTAATCTTTTGATATAAAAGGCCAAGGAATGAACGCAGAAAGCCTAAATGCCATGTCGAAGTTTTTATTAGACACTTAGGCAGCGTGGCTCTATGGCATTATTGTTTGATAAGGTTTTTCAAATACCACCTCCCAAAAATTAAATTATGTTTGAAAATGCACATGAACATGAATCTAACATATTATCAAGCAAAGATAAATTGGCCTGTTCATAAAAAACAAGAAAAACTCTACAACAACTCTCAAGCCTACTAATTCATCCCCTCCACCTCAAAAACCGGTGGTGAAAATGCAAACGCTGAGGCTAACACAGCTAACATTAGCCATGCTGCTGCTGACTTAGCTGCTACGAGTAAAACGCAAACAAGAGAAGACCCGAAAATATTCAATGTCCACAGCCTAGAAAATGTTGGAGACTTCAGTTCTAGTGCTATCACGAGGTCACATTTTTAAAAATGTCCAATACTTTTGTTTATGACCTGCAAAACGGAAGGCGTTCGCATTAACCCCGGCTGTACTTTGTGTCTAGTGCTATCAACATTAACATGCTAACATGCTAAGCAAAGATGGTGACCATGGGAAGTATTATACCTGCTAAACATTAGCATATTAGCATTGTATTGTGAGCGAGGTACATCAGCGTTAAGCTCAGCACAGCCTCACGGAGCCCCAGTGTGGCTGTAAACTCTTGCTGAAACATAATGCGTTATTTAATAACGTCAGTCACCATATTCACATGGCGGCCATTTTTTTCCTCTGATGTCACGCTTAGGGTGGGACACTCAAATGTCATACTGCTGTGTTCAAAGTAGAGAATCTAACAATTCAAAGCTTCCAGATTGATCAGTAACTGAAAAGACAAAAGACAGCGAAAATCTGAAGGGACATGGGGCCATACATCAAGATTAAATAACATATTTGATGACCCATCGGCTACCATAGCTAACATTAGTAGTCAACCACTTCCTAGCTAACGTTAGAGCTAATATAACAATAATAACAAATATATACAATAAGAGGTGTGTAAAGATGCACAGTCTTATCTCCAATATGCAACAGCAAATATAATCTAAAACAGCTGTGTATGGAAATAAACGATGAGTAGAAATGGATGTAAATTCCAATCAATCAATCTGAAAGTGTTTATATGATAACGATTTGTCAGATTCTCTACTTGAAACACAACAGTATGACATTTGAGCTTCCCACACTGAGCGTGACGTCCGAGGAAAATGGCTGGGGTGATATGGTGAATTGCAGGTAAAATGCAGGTAAACTAAATAGCGACAAATTAAACAATGTGGCCAAGTTTAGAAAGTCCTTGAATCTGTGGATGTGGGATTTTGCCCCCGTGTCAGCAAGCATCTGCCCTGTTGAACTGCCACTGAATATCCACAAGCTCTAACCGCAGACTGTCAAGATTGTACACAGATATTCAGTAAATATTTCTGAAATTCATTGCACCGCATGGTTGAAAACCTTGAGGTAACAATCAGTTTCACATGTGTCAGAACTGCACGTCATTTCATGTATAACTACGTGCAAACCAAAACTTTATTTTGATGGCCAGTGCACACAGACAACAGGAGATGACATAGTAACTTTTTCATCCTAGATGTTATCTGATGTAAGTCATAACAAAGGCATGAGACAGATTATCATCAGTTTTTGCTCACAGAAAATTTGATGCAAATAAAAAGGTGATGTGTTAGATTTCAAGTACTGTAAACTGCATTAAGATGCATTTCTATGTACGTGTTTTTGTTTTGCATTCTTTAATGTTTTTTACATCTCATCAATCTGCTTTTGTCTGTGCTAATGTGCTTTTGTATGTTTTTTTTTTCATGTTTTCTATATGCCAACAACCTGCCAGGGACCACAGATTAAAATTAGTCTGTATGTCGAGCACATTTACATGATGGATTTATCAAATAAACACTTAGTAAAAGGAGCTAAAAGGGCGTCTTAGGAGAGCTGTCAGGCTAATATGTACAAAAGATTACATGGAGAAATACTCAACTTTGAAACTATATGAGTAATAAGAGATTGTGCAGGTTTTTTTTATTTAACTCAACTGATATTACTCAACGGTAGTGACAATATTCACTTCATTTCCTTTATATTGTGCAACTGGTGACTTCAAATTCAACCATATTCTGAACAGAAACTCGATAATTTAGAGAGCTGAATAAAAATTGTGTTTTCATCAGACACATGCAAGTTTTATCCATCCAAGCGTCCAGTCTGTTGTATGTTCAAGCCGTCAAAATGTATATTTTTGCCAAAATGTTAGAAACTGAAGTAGGTTCACAAAATGTTCCTGTGATTTCTTTGACCGGACTGTTAATGTTTAGGATTTTAAGGACCAGTGTGTTGGATTTAGTGGTATCTAGCTGTGAGCTTGCAAATTGCAAACACCTCACCTCATTGTCACCTTTCAAGTGTGTAGGAGAACCTACGGTGGCCGTGAAATGAGCCAGTGTTTGGTTTGTCTGTTCTAGGCTTCTGTAGAAACACATCTTTTCCCCCGTGACTGTGATTGGCTACTACTGTGCTCTGATTGGCTGTGAGCGTCAGTGTAGATATTGGCTGTTGGATGAAATTTAACAAGGGTCACTTTTAACTGTCTTTTAGACTCAGCTGAGTTATTATTTTAAGTTTTCAGTTGCAGTTTGGTCAGGTTCAGACACAAAAACTACAGAGTTCGGCAGTTTAAGGCAAGTAAACGACTTGGATACGTTTGGGAACAAAAAATGCTCAGGTTTAGGACAAGATCATGGTTTATGGTTAAAATAGATAGAAGGCCACGTCATCAAGCAACGAGTGCTAACTAATAGAGACAGAGTGCATTTAAGCTCCGCCCCCATACCAGAGGGGAAAACGATCCATGGCTCTCCATTGACTTGCATTGTGTGACGGTGCTTCTTGTCACCTTCTATCTGCTAGTAAACAACAGAAAAATATCTAAAAGCTGCTGTGAGAACCAAGTTTTTATAAGCTGCCAAACCGAAAAAGAAAAAAAAAAAAGAATCTTTAAGAAGACAGAAGTGGAGACAAACGTGAGGCGTCAGCAGGATGACGGGGGTAACTGTGGGATCCTGACACTCAGTAACATTATGCCTAAATTACAGTTGTTAATCTGACCAGACACACTGTAGAAATTTAAGATAACTGCTGTAAAATAAGGCCTGGTTTTGAGCTTTGTTAGGTTTAAGGATGATCTTACCTGATGATGCAATCAAATAGTTGTTCATTTTAAAGTATTTCACCTCTGGCCGCTCAGTGGGATCATCTCTCAAGAAAAGCAAGGGAAGGGGTAGGGACACTGACTTTCCCTCTCTGGTAGACACACGGTGCTAAAATAATCCACTGACGTGCTGAAATCTAACATTTTTAGCAAACGTCAGTCACTTTGTTTAGCGTTTAAACACTTGGTTATATATAGTAGAACCGATCTTTGGGCGTGGCTTTCAGAGTATGATGTGCTGCACTCTGTCTCTATGCAGTGCAGTAGAAGTAGCCAATCACATCATAGTAGGGTGGGACTAAGCCGAACAGTCCTGGGGAAAACACATAACGCTGACCTATGCCCTCTGTAGATACACTATATTGCCAAAAGCATCAGGACTTTACATGCACATGAACTTTAATGACGTCCCATTCTTAATCGGGAGGGTTTAATATGGAGTTGTTCCACCCTGTGCAGCTATGACAGCTTCAACTCTTCTGGGAAGGCTTGTAACAAGATTTAGGAGTGTTTATGGGAATTTTTGACCATTGTTCCAGAAGCACATTTGTGAGGTTGGGCACTGATGTAGGACGAGAAGGCCTGGCTCACAGTCTCTGCTCTAATTCATCCCAAAGGTGTTCTGTCGGGTTGAGGTCAGGACTCTGTGTGGGCCAGTCAAGTTCCTCCACACCAAACTCACTCATCCATGTCTTTATGGATGGTGCTTTGTGCACTGGTGCGCAGTTGTGTTGGAAACAGGAAGGGGCCATCCCCAAACTGTTCCCACAAAGTTGGGAGCATGAAATTGTCCAAAATGTCTTGGTATGCGGAAGCATTAAGAGTTCCTTTCACTGGAACAAAGGGGCCAAGCCCAACCCCTGAAAAACAGCCCCACACCATAATCCCCCCTCCACCAAACTTTGCAGTCAGGCAAGTACCGTTCTCCTGGTAACCACCAAACCCAGACTCGTCCATCAGATTGCCAGACAGAGAAGCGTGATTCATCACTCCAGAGAACACGTCTCCACTGCTCCAGAGTCCAGCGGCGGATCTTTAAATCTGGGAACAAAATGCAAAATGGTTTCCTGAAGGCAACACTGATGCTTTTGTGTTACCAAATAACTCCAAGAAAGCCAGAAAGAAAGTAGGTGTATTTCCCAAAATGTGAATTTGTTCTTTGAACTGGCTGTGCTATAAGAGCGATAATGCACTCTGAGGTGTCCCGATACAGAAAATAATGCATTGCTGAATGTCGCCTCCTCATCCATTATGATCATATATCAGAGCACCTGGTCATACTTTACACTTCCATATGTATGCTTACATGCAACGTTTGGAAGGTCGCTTTTGAAATGTAACCACTTGCTAGTACTTATTTTAATAATTTCGTGTCACTTATCTCACAAATTCCTAGAGAAATGTGTGAGTGGCGGTGCAAATTCAAACAACAGAACCAATCAAAAACATCGCCCAAAATTTGACTCTGTACCGTCCAATGAAAGGAGCCTGTCTACGCGTAGAGACAGCTCCTGGTAAGAAATCCTGCATTTAGATTTGTCCCAATGGCTTTGTTGTCTTGTGTTACTTGTAAATTTGCCAAAACAAGGCCTTCCATCACTGCGAAAAGATGCTAAACAACAGAATCAATGTTATATTCTGCATAGAAGCTTTTTGGCTTCCATATATACGGATGTGAACCCTTGGTAATCACATTTTAATTAATAACTGTAATCCAATTACTTATCTATTCTGCTCGCATGTGTAAATCATGTATAAAGTGTAAGAGATATAATACAAAGGTGGTAATTAAATGACAAAAGAAGTGGAATAAGACAGACTGTTTATTAAGAAAAATTAGAAAATTCCAAAAATAGCAAATCTTACAAAGTAGTCATCAAAATATTTAATTTCATTTAAAACCAACAAGCTTCTGGAAGGTATACAAGTAAAAAATAAAACAACAACAACAACAACAACAACATGCTAGACAGGTCACAGATTTGAAACCTACACAAGAGCCAGAGTTTGTTCATCAGCCACATGTCCTCGAGCAAGACGCTCTGACTGTGAAGCTACAGTATTGTAAAGAGCCTCAGCTGAAGAAATTAAAACAACAATAAAACATCTGTATCTATAAAACATCTGGTAGAAATGCTCTGAGAACTCCGAACAACACATGAGATCACTGGTATGACATAGTCATTACAAAGGAAAGACAACACTCAATGTGCTTCCTCCAACTTCCTCATTGGAAATTTCAGTACCTTGCCAGTTCTTGAGTGTTTCAGCAGTTAATGCTTTCACTCTCAACTATGGCTAACATGTATGTACAGAGTGCACTTAACAGCAAATATACTCTGCTCAGTAAAACAGCAAAATATGCAAGAATCCTTTCCAAAGCAATAAAAAGTTAACCCTTGATAATAAGCCTTTTTTTCTGCTGTATTTTAAAAAATCCCTCCATTTTAACCCCGCGTGTTTTTTTTTTCAAGATCAAACAAGCAAAACATTGATTTCTGTACAGTATGTTGACAGTGAATCCAACTTCACCTGAGAAAGACAAAGAAAGAAAGAAAGTACATTCACTTCTTCGGAAATCCAACTTTGGCTTGGAAACCTTGTTGAGGTCATTATTACAACCTACGGCGCGTTTCAGCCACGTACAGGTCTTAGCGCTTGCAGAGGCCGGCTGAACTCATGTGAGCTAAGTTTTATTGATGAGTCTGGAGAATATGCGTAACGCCAGCAGCCAAATCAATCAGTCAATTAGGGCAAGTGATCAGAACGACGCTGCAACTTGGCACCTCAGGTTAAAGATTGTAAACTGAGGCTTCGAACAAGGCGTCCTTGATCCAAAAAAGCATCAAGATTCTGAAACTACATAGTCTATATTTTCAAGGTTTATTGATCATTTTCAGGAGAAATTTGTCTTTCCCATAAATGTTTAAGAAAACCTAGATATGGCATCGCTGCTCAGCCTTGCTTCCATCTTTGCCCAGTGGCCACTTGCGGCATTGCAGCGAAAAATCCCCCCAAAAGCATTTTCCCCACAAGCCACCAATATAAAATAGGGTTGGGCATCGAGAAATGATTCCAGAGATATCATTAAGACATTTTAATTTGGATTCTGCTCATCGATTCCTCCACAAATTTAAATCACACTGTTTTCAAATTAAACCATGTACTGTAAACGCCTGTGCCGTATCCACCTGGCTATCAGTCAGTGCAAGTTGAATGCATGCATGTCTTCCTGTCTCCTAATGCATTTGTCTTATTAAATCCTGATTCCAGCATTATTCTCGGTTCTCAATCCGACTCAGCCGTTGCTAAGTTGCTTGACTTGCAGATGTATGGCACAAACTGTGTGAGTCTTATAACAATCACCTCAAGTTAGCAAATGCTATGCGACTAAATGCTTTATAAGGACAGGATCCTCTCCTATCATTACAGTATAAGAAACCAGAAAAATGGTTATCTAGCTAACGTTAGCTTAGCTCTGTTTCCTCTTAAAGGACGCTTAAAGAATTGGTATCGAGAATCATTAAGAGCCAAAATCGATAAGCAGAACCACAATTGTTCAAATCCAAACGATATCGAACCCTATTTATAAAAGAGGCGTCTGTAAAACTGTTGACAGGACATCTTGAACTGTAAACAAGATCACTTATGAGTCTTTTTATTATGCATTTTTGATCCATGGAGGATTTATTTTTATAAAACTTTCCTTAAACTGAGCAATCATAATGCAAGGTCTAAAGGTCGAGTGGGAACTCGTGGGCCAGTGGTGGAAACATGACTATGAATATTCAGTGGGTTGCACACCCACAGAAGTAACCCCAGAAGCTGGAAACCTTTTTTTGGCATCTGCACCAGGCGAGCAATTTTAATTGGTGTGAAAGGGCTCTTCTTTGTGCCCACTTTCCTGTGGTTAATACATCCACGGTCTTGCCTAATTAAAAATGTGACGCAAAGACCAATGACAGCTTCACCAAGTCTGTGAAGATTCTCAGTCATCCAACAGCAGCCGGACTTTGCTTGAGGTTCCAGAAGATGTTTGACCTTAGAGGTGAAACGTCTTCAAGAACGTTAAGCAAAGGCCAGTTGCCTCCTCATGGACAGCCTGTCAAGTGCCATGTTTTGCCAATCATGCACAGGACGAATTCTTGGTGATGTCTTTGCTAAAGAAGGAACTAGTCCGTAATCACTGTACTGCCTTAAAGCAATGCCTTTCTCTGGTTACAGTTCAAACTGGCTGCCAGTAATTTTGCTCTTATGCTCACTGATGTGATAACCCAAGCAAATGCCCACTGGGCCTCACCGGGCCAGAATGGGTGACGGAGAGTTTCTGGCTTTGCGAGGCTAAACAAGACCAGTGCATTCCTTGGAGCTGCTTCTGTTTATTACTTGATACCAAAAACGTTAGTCCTTTTAGTCGGTTTGCCGAGGTGCTTTGAGCCAGTCAGCCACAGTTGCATAGTGGACTTCGGAGTTGTTTGAGTAAGGATTTTGCAGATTTTTAAGAATCTGGGAGTTGCCACTGTTGTCTGGCCTCATTGGATCCATGTTGTTGCCGTTGCTCATAGGACGAGGAAGCAAGTTGGTGTAAGTATTCCCTTGGGTTTCTCTTGGGGATTGCATGAGCGTAGACTGGGTCTCTTGTCCCCCTGTGATCTGGGGCTCCTGCTTCAGCTGGAAAGCAGTCGGAGGACCTGCTCCTCCGACCAGGCCCTTCAGAAAATCATCCCCTTCCATTCCCTCTAAGAAGGGGAAAGAGCCCAGCCCCCCTCCACTTCCATGTACTGATCCGTTGTAGTTGTTCTGGATTGGATTGAGGTTGCTGAAATTGGGCCACGCAGTCTGGAGGCCCTGGCTCTGGTTGCCTGGATGGTTCTGGGCCCGGCTCTCTGAGGCGAGCTCCTCCCTCTGGTGCTGCAGGTGGTAGAGCGGCTGGGACTCTGGCTGGCTCATTCCAGCGGTCTGGGGGACTGTGTCCAAGCACTGCAAGTCCCCCGCGGAGAGCTGAGGAAGCGGGTTACTCTCAAAGTTGCTGTGATCTCCTCTGTGGGAGTAACCAGTCACACGGTTCTGCTGCTGTTGCCTGCTGGTATTATGACGCGACATATTGCTCATGGCACCAGACTGGTTTATGGTGACTGTTTCCATTGAGAGTGCTGGGTTGGGATTTGACCATGCATGGCTGACTTGTACATTAGAAGCCTGTGATGACATCATTACACCCTGAGGACCTGGTTGGTAGGGGTGGTTGAACACAGAAGGTTGTTGCTGCATCGTAGCTGCTGGCTGTTGCCTCAGGTACATGTTGCTGAGGTCTGGAAAACACATAGTGACATTTAGTGTTATAGTAGGGCAGAGTTATCCTGATCTGGACGGAAATCTTGTATTTGACTAAAAAGGATAGTTCAGATTTTTGGAAGTGAAGTTCATTTGAGGTACTTACCTTTCCGCATGTGACTCATGTTACTCTGTGACACTGCCTTTGGCCTGTTCATAGTCAGACAAGCAAAAGGACCACCTAAAGAAAAGCCACAAAATATATATTGAAATACATTCATGTGTACTGGCATGCAAAGGACATGGTTCATGATGGAAGAAGGAAGACAAAGATCCAGGAAGTCTTGTTCAATATTTCGTCATGCAGACAAACATGGTGAAATGGTGAATTAATACTATAAATTTATTCTCAAGCGGTCGTATCCACCCGATCTTCAAATACAAATTTAACAGAAGCCATCTCCACTTTTAAAACAATTCACACATAAACTTTTTGAAGGTTTTGTTTATGCCAGGGGTCCATCAATATGTGTACGTCTGTGGCAAAAACTTCACTTCATCACAGGTTAGTTAATGTTGTTACTGAGAAGATGACATGTGTGCCGACTGTGCCTGTAGATGAAGGTGACTCAGTAAAGAGTCTTAGTGGTGGTGTAACTAGAGTTTTTACTGTGAAAAACTATGTCCTTACCAGAAAACACCTGCTTTTAGAATGGGTTAGTAAAAGTTCATGTAATAAGCACAAACTGCAATCAAAATAGAGACTTTTACTACTAAGCAAGACCTCCTGGATCTTGTTTTTTATACAAAGGATGTGCTCATACATTCATACATGCACATGTGGAATCATATTGGGCAGCACAGGTTGTACAGGACCATATCTCTTACCTGACAATCCTGATATCCTCATCAGGTTCTCTCTCTTGCGCTTCTTCTCATTGTAGCCGTAAGGATCTGCAGCAAACACAGAATGGTCACATATATCACCTGAATCTAACTGAGAACTGGGCCCGAAGTTTACCAATAACAGAAAGATCGCTGCTCACCTTTGTCGTCGGGCAGATATCTGAAATCCATCGGCTCACTGACTTCCTGATCAGAGGGTCGACGCAGCTGCATGTGCACAGTGATGGACTCGATAATGGAGGTGTTATAGTAGGGCGGCGTCTTGAAGACGATGGCTACTTGGCGATGAACGTCGGCCTGGGAGAAGGAGCCTTTGGCCTCCCAACCGTCGGAGGAGAAGAATCGCACCTCGATGTCATCTGGAGGAAAAGGGGATGATGGGATGACAGGAATGGGAAAACTGAATGAACATGCAAAGAGATGGGCACCATCGCTATGGAAAGTTAAATGGATGAATGGATAAATGGATTAAATGGAGATGAAAGGAGAGAAAAATGGATGAAAAACATACAATATGCAGTAAAATGCAAAGGTCTGCAGATCGTTTGTACCTTTCTGTACTTTGTCACAGAGTAGGAAGATTTCATCCCCTCCTTTGACGCTGCCGCTGTTCCTGTTGACCCGACAGATCCTCAGCTCGGCCGTGTTTGGAGCTCCTGACGATGCAGAAACAAGCTGTTAACATGCAACCCAACGGACGCAACAAATCTAACAAGTCAGACTGTAAGAATGATCATGTCAGAATCTGCCTTTGCTTGGTTATTTTTTTATTTAGCTTTTATTTAACCACGACTGTCGCACTGAGATCACAGATCTCTTTTATAGGGGAGACCAAAGGGATGCTTCACAAAGGAAGCTCGACATTGACTGGCTTTCATGAGCTGGTTTGACAAAACCCAAAACCCTGGTCAGAGATAACAGATATCACAATGGTGGTTATCAACTTTCTTTGTTAACTCAGGCTTTCTTCTTCAGGCTCTGTACGTATTCACATAAAAAGAGGTGTTTGGTGCATCATTTGACTCTTTTATCTGCATGAAATAGACTCATCATGCAATCCAGACTTCAGTCAAGATGAATAAGTTGTTATAGTGGAGAGCTATGGAGAATATAAAAGAAATATTATGGTGAAAAGCAACAGTGTTCCTGCAAATAAGGCAACAAAAGAATGCTTGCAGAAAATTACTTATGTGACAACTGCACGTTAAACTGTAAACTTAATTCAGCAGATTCAACATGATTCTTAGCTGTCCTATAATGTTGGAGACATAGAAATCACTTTAGGTTAGTTTTGATAATCAGTGTTCTGAGATGTAATATCAGCAGTGCAAAATGAACTTAAACACATGATTCCCAGTGATCTACAGTCGCTTCATTATTATTTTAGTGTTTAGATGATCTGCTGTGCGACATTTAAAGGGTTAATATGACTTGAAGCAAACAGGAAAAATGACTCTGTGCATCATCTCGTGATAATGTGATGCACACAGTTTGTGCTGCCGTACCTGCACGGCTTTGTCCGGTGACATCACTAACTGACAGCTCAGCAACTTCGCACAGAGATAACATCTTCCCTCAGCTGAGAACGTATATATCGCTCGTAAAGAACATCACCAAGAAAAGAGAGAGTGTGTTCAGTTATCATGGTGATTCAGTCAGGCTAAAAGAAAGCCACCTGTGTGACACTGAAAACCCTGCTAGCTAACAAGGCTAAGTTTTTAACTAGCCAGCAAACAGTGTAATGTTTTTATTTATTTATTTACTTTTTTAGCTTGCATGCAAACAAACTTTTTTTTTTAGCTAGATAGCATAAAATGTGTAACATTGTGTAAACATGTAACATTTTGTTGACTTTTTAGTTGCTAGCAAACAAGGCAATATTTTAGCCTTTTAGCAAACTAGCAAACAATACAGTTCTTTTAACGTTTTAGCTAGCATGCAAACAATTCAACATTTGTTGAGGAATACAGAGCAGCTGAATGAACTGTGTCCCCCCTCTCGTTTATACTTGACAGCAGCAGTTAAATTTCTTATTTATTTATTTTAATTTGTGTAGCTCCACATAGATTAAACTCTTTTTAATTTCAATTAACATCACTAAATGTAGATTTGCGGAACTGAGGTTACTTTTTAATTGTGCAACAGAGCTCTGCTTAATTTTAATTCTGGATTTAGTCATTTTAAACCTAGTTTTTCTAAACTATGACTAGAACTAATCTTAGATTAAATTAATATTTGCTGATGCAGCCCAGTCTTGGTGTTTATGAGTAGATACCAACTCTTAAACTTTATTGGCTCAGTCTAACTCATTCAGCGCAGAGAAAGACCACATTCAGTTTACACTTGAGGCCTCAGCAGGTTGAGTCACATGTCACATGCCTGCTGTCAGAAGAGGAAGTGCTCCATGGTAACGGTGTTGTTTGAGGCTTAGTGTGTATAAAGAACTTCCTCTTTCTCAACTTGTGTGAGGAACACTGAACTAGTTGCGGAGCGCTAGAGTGCAACACTCGTTTCGAGTGTTAGTGTCGAGAGCACATCTACTGGACACACACACACACGGTCTTGCAACAAACACTTACGTGCACAGCTGCAGGTACATACGGTTTGATCCGTATGTGTAAACACTTGTGTAACTTCTCATGTCTTGCATAGTGGAATAATTTTTACTTCATTTTTGTAAGAAGGACATAAAATGCTAAATTCTGTATTTTTCCAACTGGAATATTTTCCCCGCATGTTTTAGTGTCTAAGTGACTAATGTGGATGACAGTTTTAGAAATTGGTCCAGTACTAACGGAGATTGATGCAGGAAGCAGAAGTGAAACTGTGCTCATAATCTTCATGGGTAAATACCACTTGTCCACTAAAAGTGCTTGTTTTTGCCCCTGACAGGCTCAGATTGTTTTTTAATGAGTAAGAAAAGGTTTTGTTTAACCAGACACATCTGTTTTATTGCTCTCACCAAACTCACCAGACTCCCTTTAACGAAAATGGTTATTTATCATCATAAAACGCACTTAATTTAAACATGACAGAAACAGGAACATCTTGGATCGTCTTTCCACTGTTACAACAATCACCAACTCTGGTTTGGTTGAAGTAAACTCATTAATCAGAGAGTTAAATGTGAAAATATTCTGGCTGTACAGGCTGTTCCCACATCTAACACAGTGAATTAAAGGTTTATTTAAAATTAAAAAAGAGTTGCTGATCTTTGGAATAGTGGAAAGATGAACACGGACATTCTTGGTGAGTTTTAGTTTGTCTCTGTAAAGTTTTAACGAAAATGACGATGAGGTTGATAAAATGACCATTTCTGCAAATAGAGTCTGGTGGCTTTGTCAGGAGCAATAGAGCAGCTTTTGCTGGGTAAATAAAACATATTTTACCCTTTAAAAAAGATGATGATGATGTTTTCAGACACTTAGAATAACAATCTGAGCAGAAACAAACACTTTTATTGGACGTACTTTGATGGAGTGCAGTTGCCTTTAAGGATTAAGTTGTGGCTTAGTTTCACTCTCCCTCAATACTGGACAAAAATTTAACGCTAATAATAGGTACAGGTTGAAAAACTTTAAAGATATTCTTGTTGAAACTATGAAATTAACTTTACATGTTACATAATCATCGGCTCTTGAAATACTCTGTGAATTGTACCCTGAGGTCGACACACCTTACATCAGGCAGCTCGTATTCCTGTAAGTATAATTATCTATCTGGTGGTTTCATAACATTCTCATCATTTGTAACTGGCGAACACGGTGTCACAGTTTGAAGCGGACAGATCTCAGCCACTCACGGTTGTCGTAGATGGGGTTGGTGACGATGGGGTTGAGCGGTCGGGTGCAGTGGCCGTTCTCGTCCTGCAGGAACACCTGGATGCACAGGCGGACCACGTTCAGGTCGTACTCCTCCGTCTGCAGCAGCTGCTCGCGGGGCACTGAGGTCACACACACACACACACACACAGGTATCAGTATCACAGCAAGGTGAGGCATCATTACATAAAGACAAACAAGCAGCAATATGAGCAAACAGACTAGATGTTTTGTTATTAAAGGGCCAGTTCACCCAGATAAGATGCAAATGCTCTGGTGAGCTCAGATAGTTTTTATTTTTAATATGCTTCAGAATTACTCATCTCTCTCCACTGGTTGAGGAAATATTTAGATCATTTACTTAAATAAAAGTGTCAATATCGCAGTATGAAATACTTGACTGTGAGTTAAAGTCCTGCACTGAAAGTGATACTTCAGATCATGATAATCATCATTTTCAATTAAGATGACTGAAAATGATATTAAGTATTAGCTGCAAAATGAATCAAAATTAGAAGAACTCAAATATAAGGCATTTTTTAAATACTGTTATATACTATGTTATTGGATTTTTACTATTATTTTTGATGCATTAATGTGTAAGTTGCATTTTACAGTTGCAACTGGTTAAGGTTGAGCTGAGCTGCATGTGTGAGTGTGATCAGTGGACCTGAAGCTTGTCTGCAGCTAATCTCACAAACTACAGGACTGATCAACCCAATTTCTTTGTGCACATTGTTGACTGTATGCTGAAGCACCTCTGTGAGTCCCAATTCTTTGGCGACAGTCATGGCCACTGGCATTTTGTTTTGAGGTCACAACATTCTTGTGAGCGATATATCTCAGGAACACCTTGAGGAAATTTCATCAAATTTGGTGCAAACAGCCAGTTGCACTCAGATGGATAAGATAAGATAATCTGAATGATTTAGTCAGAAAATACTCTTAAAACCTTTTGTTAAATTCCTTCAAAGTTACAGGTCAATATAGTGCTAAGTCCCATATTAAATTCCTTCACTACAGACATTATATGAGTCTGGACAGACATGGATATAAACTGTAACTTGACTGGTTGGTGGAGACAAACAGCTGTGAGGCAGTGATTGTATTTTTTGACTGCTGTGTTTTATACAGCCAGCTGACTTCTCACTCTCCTTAACTAGCCGCAGGTGGTGAACAACTGCTTCAGTTTGAAATGTTGTTTCAGTTCGGGACAACATTTGTCAGCAGAATTTTACAAATCTCTGCTTGTTGCATCTGGCAGTTGTGGTTGCATTGCAGTAGGTGCTTCACCACCTGTTGCGTGGCCACCTGCACTCTACTGAGCGACCTCCTCTAGTTGTATGTTCTCTTTCCTCCTCGGTCAGCGGATTATCTTGAAGAGTTTTTCTGTTCTTTGACCACCATAAACAAATGATGGGAGAAGTTTAAAAGGTGTATATCTCAAAATAACTTCAAACTGAGTTATCTGCACGGCCAGATCCACCGGAAGTGAGTCTTTTTGTAATTTGGGTGAGATGTCTGTTTAAAATCTCTTTGGTTAAAATGCAGTTTGGAGTTTGCAGCAACAAAACAATGCAATGAATGCGCAATTACATCACTGGATCAGATAGATCAGATATTTAGTCTATAATCCTCTCGTGTTTGTAGGTTTGTGTCTGTAGGTTGTCCCCAAAACCTCAACTTTGAATCAACACAAACACGTCACAGATAAGCTTTTCAAGCGTCCTCTGCCTACACTCTGCACACTCTGCACACACTCACTCACACACATGCAAGCGTCACACACCCGCCCTCAGAGGCAACACACACCTTGTAAGGGGGGAGCTTTAACTGAGAGACGCCCACACACACACACACACACACACCAGGCTTTCACATCTGCCTACTCTCTCTCCCTCTCTCTCTTCTGCGCTCATGTCGAGGCCATCCCCGCCTACAATGTGTCGCCACGGTGACGCTCGCCGACGTCACCTCAGAGTGGAAAGAAGTATGTGTGAGTATCTGCTTAACACAGATGAGACTCCCTGCATGAGTGACCACGGTGGCTCCTGACGTGTGTGAAAGTGGTGGGACAGGAGCGGGTGTCATATCTTAAACTTTGTGTTTTGAGTCCTTCATAAAATATTTTTCACCCATTTTAATGTCATTTCAAAATGCCGGCACCAACAGTATAACACCAGATTTTTTTTTAAAATTTTTTTTTTTCGCTGTTCCAAGCATTTCCCATGGTAACAATACATACATACAGGGTAACAAGAGACAAGAAGCTGTGTTGCAGTTACACGTGAGCTGTGGGGAAACTCCTCATCCTGACTGATGTGTCACTGGACGTGCTCAGTGCAAACAGATATTGTTCCTGCTCTGCCTCTGCATGCACTGCTGGCACCAGACATTATACTTCAAGGCTCAAATCCAAGTCGAGTCACAGGTCATCGGTGCAATTACATGCCTTTTTGAATTCTGCTTAGTCAGAAATCATCAAATGTGGGACCGGAATCCCCAGTTGTGCAATTAACAAGCCGAGAAAAAGAGCAAAACAACTACTGCTCTCAACTGCTACTCAAGTTCTCCTTTACCAGTTTTGTGATAAATGATCCAATGCACATGATGACCCCAAATAACCTGAGTCTGGTGTCAACGTGAAACTCAAAAACTCTGATATTACATAACAGCCATCAGCTGAAACATGTCAGCCTCACTCTGACTTTAATGACAATGTTCAGACTGTCTCACCTGCTTTACTGTACATCAAGCTGCTGTCTTGTAAGGACACAACCAAACCAAAATACATTTATTTGCTTTCTTTCCAAGAGTTTGATGAGAAAATGAACACCTCTGTCTCTAAACTGACTGAATGATGCTGATGGTTAGTTTATCATGCAGACTGGAGACAGGTGGAAACCGCTGCCCTGGCTCTCTCCAAAAGTAAATCAACTGAATAACATGTTACATCTGTACAGAAACTGAAGTGAACAACAAGAGCCCTTCATGCTAAGCTAAGCTAACTGTCTCCTGCTTCATATTTTGAGTTCAACTCTCAGAAAGAAAGTTTTACCATCTTTTAAAGAGAAACGCTAGACAACCTCTTGTAAGAATACATAATGCCACAGACATCACAGAGGATATGAATATGCAGTGTTCACTGAACACAGAGGGAACTGAAAGTTGTGCTAAGATAAGACAAGTATACTTCATGTGTATTTTAAGATGCAGTGAACAACTCTGGACAAACATGGCTGATTTTTGAGTCTCATTCCCAGGACGTTTTGGTAACGAGACTCAACAATCAACCATTTTACCCGCATGTGATGATGTAAGTCTCCCATCACGGGCTGAAAACAGAACCAAGAGGAGGAGAAAAAGTCTAGTTTTCTTGAATTACATTATGAATAAAGCTTATTATGGAACTTTTGCCCAATGATGCCAAAAATAATGGTCCTACTCCAGCTTTAAAGCTTAATTTAAAAGTAAATATACTGAATATAGCAGGTTCATTGTGCTGTTTTATAAACAGATCAAAAACTGTGCAAATGCATCTGCTGCATAATTTTATTGCAATAAAGTCAGGATGGAAAAAGTTTTTCCAATTCCACATATTTAAAACAACACAATACTAACTTTATTATGAAAAGTACTAATGCCAGAAAAAGAAAAGTTCAGTTTTTTAATTGTCCCGTCCTGCCTGAAATTTGCAGCAAAACAGAGCGTTCACTTACTTTTTCTGTATCTGCACTGCACAAAAAAAATCTGATCTATCACCAAAATCAAGGTACTTTAAGTCAAAAACATTACATTATTATTATTATACACTGGTCAAGTATTGAAGAGATGGAATTAGAAAGACTGGAGTGTTATTATTTTCTCACTTTGTCATTGAAAATAAGCCCGTGACTTGGCTTAAAATGTGAAGTTGACACCCAGGAGTCGACACCGAGCTTCATCTCTGGCTGCACTCAACTCTCGATCTGATTGTCCAAAAACTGGAGAGACCTTCTGGATCTGCCCCTGCTCAACAGCGACGTTGTGACAGTATTGTAGGGACGAGTATTGGTGGTTTCACAAATTCTCAACACAAGATTTTTTAATAAATAATCATCAGTAATGTGACTATAATGACCAAGCGGGTGAAGACAAATCATAGATCAGCTGTTCAGTCTGGTAAGTTCAGAAAATTACATCACTTTACTGTAACGCAGCCTTTAAAAGACAATATTTATGTGATATAACAGTATCCAATATCTAAGATGATACTGACACATTGCCCAGCTCTAATACACATAGTGTCTTGAACAACGACAACAACGACAACGATACTGAAAATTCAGCCTCTGTGGGCTGAACGGTCTGTTTGTAACCATAAAAAGTGATGCAGCTCTGCTCTGCTTGAGATTTCTGTTTGGTCATCAGGTTTGTCTGCTGTAGGAGGCTCAGAAACACACAGTGGAGAAACTGAAGGAGGCAGAGATGAAGACGAGCTCGTGTATGAAAGCGGAACTCTTATAGAAAATATTGATGGAACATACTCAGGTTGTGAGCGTGCGTGAGTGTTTGTGGAGTGGAGATGCTGGACAGGTGCAGGAAAGTGGGTTGGAGATGAAAACTAGTGGTGTGTGTGTGTGTGTGTGTGTGTGTTATGGAAAGAAGATGGCCCATGGGCAGCTGGGGCATCCTGGCTACACGGAGCTGCAGCGGTATGGAGACGAGGTCATAGGCTGTGGCGGTGGTGGTGACGGGGGGACAGTGATGGTGATGAGGGGGTTGACTGGGGCGTGGGCGGGGTGAGTGGTTAAGTGTGAAGGTGGGAGTAGAATGTGAGAGTGAGAAAGAAGTGGAGGCAGGTGCCAAGCCTCACCGCAAACACTGTCCTCCACTGCATGACTCACAATTTCATCAAGCTTTCAGGGCGCGCATCACTCAGTGTGTGTCTAACAGAGGCTGAGGCAATGACTACACAATCATATATTACATCATATATATGTATATACCTTCATATTTGTCATGTAAACCTTCACTGTACTGTAAAAAAACTGTGTTCTTCTGATATCAGTGTTATTGTTTTACAGCAAAATGAAACAATAATCGAGGATAGTTTGGATACAAATAATTATAATTATACCGTATTTATACTAAAGTTTAATAATTAATCTTCCATCGATGTTTAGAGTTTCCACGGCAAGAACGATAACTATAACAACCATAACAATGTGAGACAATGTTGATGACAGCGGCACCGAGCACACGCTGCTTCTCCAACTGTGTCGGTTGCTTATTATTATCGATTAACCTGCCAGTTATTTTCATGATTGATAGTTTGGTCGGTAAAATGTCAAAAAAATGTGAAAAACGTGACAATCCAAAGACTCTTCATTTACTCTCATAAATCACAAGGAAAAGCATCAAATCCTCACATTTAAGAAGCTGCAACCAGCTTTAAAAACACAACACAAAATGACTAAAACTATTAAATGACTGTCAGAAAAGTTGGCAAATAATTTCCTTTCAATCGACTAATTGTTGCAAAAGAAACAAAAAGAAAGCCAGAAGGATATGGATTAAAGAAATTCTTCAAAGACAAGAGGAGTTCAGTTACGAAAGTTGTCATCTTTTGTCTTTTGTCATACAAGTAAATGTTTTATGTTTTTAATGTTTAATTTTCCGTCTAATATTACGTTACATGAATAATAAGTTGTAGGATAAACCCTGTGGCTTCTGGTGGATGTCGACAGGCTGTCTTTGCTTTTATCTTTCATTAAATCACTCTGAATGTGACCCCGACGATATCATTTGCTACTGATGTTGTTCTTATAGTTGTGGTGTGGACTCCATCCATCCAAAACTATTTTTAAAACAACACATTTATAGTTATTGTTTAGATTAAAATGATACCACATCTTATCCATGAATAATAATAATGATTAGATGATGAATAAAATGATGTTCAGTTTTGATCGACACTATCAGAGACGTGTTGATGAGGTTGTAGTGTGCAGTGATATTGAACTGATATTATAAACACATTTCAATATGATGCAGTCCAGGGCAACACCACCACACACTGATTGGATTGAATTAAATTGTATAAATGCACCTAAAAAAATGGCCAGGGAGTGTCTTTAGTACATCTTGTATGGGATCAAATAAAAGTTAAAAAGATTTGAAGCTTGTGCAACGATGTTAAGAAACAATTAAAAGCTTGTGGGTGTGTATCACCTTTTGAAAACCTGTGACAAACTGCAATTCACTATTGTTTTATATCTCTGAGGGATAGAAGGAGACAAAATTCAAAGATTTTGTGAAACGGTGTTTAGAAACAGCGTCTGATCAGAATTAAAATTAAGAACTACGACATGCATGAGTCGTATCAGCCGTGCGGTCACATACAGACTGAGAGGGGCAGATTTCTTGGAAAAGAAACCACTGTTCTGTTACACATGTGAACTAACCCTCACATTCACCAGGTGTACCACCACCATCACCACCACACTGAGATGAGAGGGAACAGTAATACAGAAACATGTTAGTACGTCACATGTAACATGGTGTTCTCCGCTCGCCTACACCGACGTACCCAGAACAACATGTCAGATGCATGAAATGAGTGAGTTCAGGGAGTTCGTATGAGCGTAAAGTGTGTTGAGCGGTTTGATGTTGGGGTGGGGAGAGAATGATCGGGGAGAGGGGGGCATATTATCTGCCCCTGACACAGGAAGCAGCTGAGTTTCACAGCAGAAGTGATCTGCAGAGAGGGGAACGTTTGAGCCATGTGAAAAAGACGCCGCGCTGCCCATCTTACAGACTGGTGCAAGAAGTACTCAGATCCTTTACTTGAGTAACAATAGAAATACCCCAGTCTGAAAATAAAGTCCTGCATTCAAAATGTTACCGTCAAAAGTCTAAGTAGGGAGGACTGGGGATGGTTGCAACACTTTGCATTTGCCTCAGTTGCTCAGAGACTATTTGGACAAATCAAACCAGATATTTATATGTTAAACTTACATCTGTTTGCTAATTACACATAATACTTAAATATGATTACATATAACAGATCGTACACAACATTTATTTGAAAGGAAGAAGTCAGAAGTTGCAGCTGACCCCAACCTTAGGGACAGTTGCAACATGATCAGGGGATGGTTCAACATATTTAAAATACATTCAGTTTCAATAATTAAACTCTTTTTGACTCCCTGATGAAGACATAATGCTGAAACACATCAGACTTTGTTGGTTTCAAGATCTAACATAAAAATAAAGGCATTTAAATTGTTATAAAGGTGAGTGAACTGGAGTTTTTTGTGATTTTTGAGTGTACATGTGTTCCCAATATTATAGGATTATTTATTTATTAAATAATATCATTAAATAACAGTTACTGAGTTTTTTACATTGTTTTTCATCTCGCTTTATCGTAATGTCACATCTTTTGTAGTTTTTTTTGTCTCGTTACACCCTTTTTGTATTGTTATGTCTTTTATGTCTCTTTATGTCGTATTTTTTTGCGCCATTTTTCGTCTTGTTACATCTTTTCTGTCTTGTTATGTCGTTTTTTCATCAATACTGTCTTGTAACTTCTTTTTGTGTTATTGTTCCAACCATTTAGGCTGAAATGGTAAATGTTAGGAAGATGCATTGACGCATAATAAAAATAATACATTTCCCTCAAATGCATTAAAACAAAAGTAACGAGCCTGTTTAGAAAATATAAGGAGTAGAAAGTTCAGATATCTGTGTGAAAATATAGTGAAGTGAATAAAGTATTTAAGTATAAATAAAGTATAAAAGACACCAAGAGAAGCTACAAGTGTTTCAGGTCTTCAGCTTCTCAAACCTAAATTAGCTCTTTAATTATAATTCGAGAATTGAGATGCGGTCATATATGGTGAAGCTCAGTCAGTAGACAGAACAAGAGACTAAAAATGTCAGCCAGGGTTAGAGGGTCATATCTCACAGAAGCCATCTGTTTCACAGTGTCAGATTTGTGCCTTATGAGGCTTCGTATGCAGCGTTTGAGCTCTGCAGGAGTGAAGGTGAAGCAACAGGTATCGGGACACGTTTGCAAACACATAAAGTAATAAATCGAAGCACTGGAGCAAATAACACATATGTGAAATATGTGCAGTTTTTAAAAATGTATGATCATGTTTCATATAAGTTTACAGATCAACACCAAACACACAAACTAAAAGCACGCATGCTGAAATCAAACCTGATCATAAACCTTCCACTCCCTCCCTGGTTTTACAGACCTGTAAAGCACCATACCCTACTTTTATCATCATCTCTGAGAGCTGGGGAACCCCCTCGGTTCACCCTCCCCCTTTTAATGAATCCTGCATTCCCAGCTCTCACGTGGCATCCTGCACTGTGCTGAATTGAGCAACTGTGACCAAGAATGGGGAAGTAGCTCAACGCCTGTTTGTACACGAGAACCGCTGTCTGTCTGCCTGCACCGGGGCACCGCAGAGTGAAAGCACACTGAGGAAATGGCATTATGGTAGATAGTGCGGTGGCAAGACAGCGGACTTACGACTTGATGTTAGGAAAAAGTGCTCGAAGTACCTGAGAAGTGGGTCAGCCAGCATTTGAAAACAATTCTTCTGAATTGTTTGCAGCCTGTTTAACAGTAACAACAGCAGCGACAACAGCAACAGCTTCAGTAACCAACAACAGTGATAACAGCAACTGAACCGACTAATTACACTCTTAACTTTGTCCACTGCTCATCATATACTGATATTATCCACTGAGATTGGCCTATCAAAGATATATTGGTAAGAGCAACAAGAGAAACAAGACTTTCTTCATTACTATACACATTCAACACTCAAATAAATAGAATATATTTAACTTAATATAGGAATAGTTCAGATTATTTGAAGTGAGGTTGTAGGAGGTTAGTCAGTATTTTGCTGCAACAAAACATATTTTAGCCTCTTAAAAAAGGTCCACCTAAAGAAAACAATATCACTTTGAGCTTATAATATATTTAGAATATTTTCACTGCTTTACTTTACTGTCAGACAGCCTTTTCTAGGCAGGAAACCACTGTTATATAAGCTAAATATCACTCTCTCCAAACCAACCAAACTCCACTGACGAAATTAGTCATTTTACCTCGCAGAACATGTGAGTTGTTGGTCTGCTGCTGCTTCAATCTGCTAGTTTGCTTGTGTTGTAGGGCGACTTTGGTGGATCCAAAATATCCTTTTAAAACACCAAAGTCACACAAAAACATCAACAAACTATCTGATCGAAGCAGCGGTAGACCAGCAGCTCCTGTGTTCTGTGAAGTAAAATGACTGATTTTGGCAATGAAGTCTGGTTGGTTTGCTGAAAGTGATGTTTGGCTTTTATAACCTGGCTTATATATAACATTACAAATATTGCATGCAATGTTAGGTGGCTAAAATCTACTTCCTGCTGACCCTGTCAATAGTAGCTTCTGTGCTGGTTCTCCTCTCTGCTTCAACAAACTGGGTGTGTGTCGGCCGCCATCTTTCTTTCTGTGTTTGTGTAAACGACAAATACAAGCTAATATATGATAATCGGATTTGATTTCTCAAATAAATTCAGTATTGGCCCTGAAAAAAAGGCTAATACGTGGGTTGAGAGCGCTGCTGTCAGTCAGTGTGACGTGTATGAAAGATGACAGATAAAAATAGAAACAGGCAGAAAATGGAAAGTCAAAGTAGGAGAGAAGACTCACCATTGAAGGGGTTGATCCCTCTGGTAATCCTCTGTACGATGGCATCTTTCACTTCCCTCCTTCTCACACACTGGATACCCAGATTCTGGAAACTGTGTGAATAATAAATAACATGATGGGGCCGTGAGAAAGTGACAGACGATTACAGAACTGCAACAAGATGATTGTAATAAAGAAAGCACACACGGGGCCACACCTGAGCCGAGTATGATCTCAAAAAATGTCGTGCATGTAGGTTTGTATGTGAAGTAATCATGCAGTTACTGTAACTCAGACTTCATCTGTGCACACAAAAGGTTTATTTATCTCACATTTTGTACACAAACATGTTCATGTGCACTTCTGCTTCACATGTGCTTCACAAGGGATACAGATAACATTTTTTTTTCCCAGGAGGGCAAAGTCATGACCTGCCCTCCTCTGCTTCTGATTGGTTAGGACTTGTTGGTTTAGGTTGGTTAGCTTTAGGCATGAAAAGTAATGGTTAAATGTTACGTTAAAGGAAGAATCTGTAATATATTTACTGTAATACAACATAAAATGACCATGGTTTGTTCATCAGCTGAAATATTTGATTTTTTGTTTATTACTGTTAAATTGAGCAAAATGTTAATGGGGTCTGGCAGGCAGTGACTGAACTCAAACTCCAGAGTGCAGTGGGTTTTTATTTTCAGGACAACAGGCTGAACTTTACATTGACAGTTATAAACAGCTGATCAACTAACAGTGCAGGACTTCGTCGCTTGCTATTGTCAGTTTACGATGCTGCATGCATCCTGCACTCCTGCAGCCTCCCTGCAGCCTGCAGAACTTTCCCTGAGGACTCGCTTCAACCACAGATCTTATACTGATGAGGAGTTCAACCTATTTTTTACTGTTCATCTCTGCTTGCAAAATGGCTACATATTTCTCCTTTAAGACTATCAGGGTTAGCCAATCAGAGGCAGAGTACGGTGGGTCACGACTTTGCCCTCCTGGGAAAAAAAAAGGTATCTGTAGTGCTGTGTGAAATAGCCATAGTTCAGTGTCTAAAAGTCTTTTTTCAACATCATTTTAGAGTGTCACAGTGACCTTTGACAACCAAAATCTAATCAATTCATCCTTGAGTCCAAGTGGACGTTTGTACCAAATTTGGGGGGAAAAATGCATCTGTTGCACATGTGTGGCAGAAGTGCTCGCCAACATGTATTTTAAGAAATCTGTGAACAAAATTTAAGTGTTGTTGAGTGTAATTTGTCACATAATAATGATTTTCTGATCATGTTCGACTCAAATCTGTCGGACAAATTCCACTGAATTACATCGAAGGTCTGAAAGTCTAAATTAGTCTGATATTACTACAGAAGTCCATGAGGGATTTGTAAATGACACCAAAGGATACTGACTCATTCACACTCTCACACACATGCACGAGTACACACACACACACACACACACACACAGAAACACACACACAACCTCTGTATTTTCTCTCACACACACAGCAAATATGAGTGATGTCACTTGGGGAATTCCCATATTGCCATCCTCATCGCAGACACGGTTTGACAAACATGCTTTGTGTGTGTGTGTGCATGTGAGCGTGCGTGTGTGTGTGTGTGTGTGTATGATTTGCTCTGTGAGTTTCTTCTCTTGTATCTGAGAGGTCACCAATTTACACGTTCCGAAACCGCCAAGTGAAACGTGAAATACTGTTAATAGAGAGCAAATTAATAACGTTGTGGTGTGTGTGCGCGTGCGCGTGTGTGCGTGTGTGTGTGTGTTTGCCTATTTTGATGAGGCTGATTAAGACTGAGACTGTGGAGATAATCGCTCTGATGACGACGGTGACAGTGAAGTCATAGTGGCGCTGGATGGACGTGTTTGAACTCACGCGATCACTCTGCGGTCTGGACCAAACTCGGCCTCGTAGAATCCGTCTTTGCAGTCTTTCCCCACCAGGTCGTGTGGATGCGGTCGGTATGGCTCGTTCTTGGTCACCAAATAAACGCGCACTTTACCTTTACCGCAGTAATTCAGGATCTGTGGAGGCAGATTTTAATATTTTGATTTTATGTTAATATATTTACATGCAAACTTCTACAGAACGACACATGCAGAAGTGAAAAAGACACAATCGGATTCAAATACATGTTAATCTTGGTGGTTGAGAAAATTAACAGGGATAGTTCACCCCAATCTTTAAAAACACATTTTTCCTCTGACTTGTGGTGCTATTTATCCATGTAGATAGTTTTGGTGTGAGTTGCTGAGTTTTGGAGATATCGCCCGTAGAGATGTCTGCCTTCTCTCCGGTATAATGGACCTGGATGTCACTCGGCTTGTGGTGCTCAAAGCACCCAAAAAATTAGAAAAACTCAAAATAATCCACAGACTTTGTTGTGAGCACTTTCATGTAGGAACTATTTCCTTTCTACCAAACTACGCTTGCTGACTATATCACCGTGCAGAAGGTACCGAGCATCTGCTCATGGATGAGAG
This sequence comes from Lutjanus campechanus, assembly GCA_027495735.1. Lineage (NCBI taxonomy): Eukaryota > Metazoa > Chordata > Actinopteri > Lutjaniformes > Lutjanidae > Lutjanus > Lutjanus campechanus. Next base: position 7,137 of record JAJHUR010107605.1, on the reverse strand, counting down.
GCTCATGCTTGTGACAGTGCAGGTTGTAAACATTAGGGGTAAGCAAAAAAAACCTGATTATTAGATGCATCACGATTCACTCTTGAAAGATTACGTATCAATGCAGAAAAATCAATAGTTGGCTCAGCGCTGGAGGTAAAAAAAAAAAAAACGTCCTGCCTTGTTTGCATTTCTTTAAACCAATCACAAACATCTTGGGGTGGCGCCACGCCCAGGATGCAGCGACAGTGCTGCTGCAAAATAGTGGGAACTTGTTTTGGTGATCGTGAGGTACTCCTAGTAAACATTAATGACCTACACTGGTAGCACCACTAAGTAACTCAGTAACTCAAACCAAAACTATCTGGATGAATAAAAAACACTACAGGTAAGAGGAAAACTGTGCACCTTTGATTTTGGGGTGAAGTGTCCCTTTAAGGTTCCACTGACTGACCTGCAGACTGGGGTAGGTCCTGTTGTTGTCGGAGCTGTTCTCTCCGGGGATGCTTCCTGCAGAGCGACCTTCACACTTGTACCTGAAGCGCATTCCCCTCTGCTTGGGCTGCTCGAAGATCTGGATCTCCGGCTCGGCCACTGGAGAGACGCAGATTATAGAAAACAGACCATGAAATCACTTTTCTATTTTTCTTTATTTCTCTTTCTGTTTTCAAATGGATGAGCTCATCCTCGTCTTCCTGTTTTTGTTCTGCTTCACTGCTGAATCTAAAATGGACTCTGGCCTGCTTCAGTAAACTAACAAACACCGGTTCAGTGCAAATTTATTTCACTGCAATGTGCAGCTCAGTGCTGTTCAGCTTCCCTATTAAATTCTATTAAAACGTCTTATCTGACTGATCTCCCACTGATGCTGCAAGTGCTGTAATAAACGCCCCGGGAGCATTCTGTGCTGATGTGTGACTTAAACGCTGCTTGGTTGTAAACTGTTCAACTTAACATAAAACACCTTGAGTTGCATTCACTGTCTGTCAGAGAGGTGTCTTCTCTTTTAGATTTATGGTCCACAAACGAAGCGTATGGGTGAATTTTTGGACAATCAACTCCGCAAATGAATAAAATCACAGTTAAGCAGATTAAAGTCTGTCTGTGCTGAACTTCTCTTGCCATCTGCTGTCACCTGTCGCTACCTCGCTATCACCTGTCTTCCCTCTTGTTCCTGCATGCATGTCTTTTATTGTTTTACTGTGTCAGATTAATTTATGTATTTTATATACTGTGCATGCTTTTATATCTGTGCTTCTGCTTTGCGTGTTTTAGTGTCTAACAATGCAGCATCACGTTGTCTTTAGTCCATGTTTCTATTAACATTCATATAATTCATTTGCTTTGCATGAGTTGTTTTATGAGCCTCTGTGTTGCAAGTTTTAAATAGCACTTGACAATGCAGAGTAAGTGTGTCCTGAATCATGTTTCTATTAATATTAATATTCTCTCCTCTTTTTATCATTGTTCTGCATGCTTACATGCAAGCAGGAGGAGATTTTTATTTAGATAATTTTATTTTTGACGTTAAATTTTGGAAACACTACCACTTTTGTCCTCAGGTGCCTCCAAAATCAACAAAATATTAAAGTTGCTTGCAGTAGCTTTAATTTTTGACCCTTCATTGGAAATAATTTGGGTTCCTCTGGTCTACACTTTCTACTTCTCATTGAAATAGCTGCAGACATATAGCTGAAACAACATCATATATCCTCACTTAAAGGTCTACAATCTTTCAGCATCACATTCATCCCGATTAGACAAACACGCGTCTTTTAAACTGCAAATCAAGAAATCAGAGCTCACTAAAGACGCAAACCTCAGCCACTCTGCGTTCAAAAAAACAAAGCGCAAAAGAAGTTTGTTGCTCTACTTTGATCCTTTTGCATGAAACAAAACCTGCAGCACATGATGCCTGACTGTAAGAGAGAGGAACTAAAACTGATCCGGGAAGTGCATCTGTTTTTGGTGTGCACTGTTTCCATTTTACAACAGAAAAATGTGTTTTAGTGGACATGACAGCCAAACGACGAGCTCTCCAAAGTGGCGTTGATACACAGATGTTATGTTGGCCAGCCAGTATAAAACAAGTCCTGTTACATTTCTGACATAATTAAGAAATGTAGGTTTGCCAATAAAAGTGGCTCAGCCTTGTTCTGCCTTCCTCTTTTTTTTTGGCAGCTACATTTGCTCCAAAGACAAAAAACTCAGACATGATGTATTTCAACAGTCACACGCACTCACAGACATTTATAACACAATATATGATCTCTCACGCCACAAAGTACAAGGTTGATGATCACAAGAGACACACACACACCACACCACAGGTCTGAAAAAGAAAGCAATGCTTACCAATAAAACAAAATGAGGAAGTGAAAGACACAGTGCAACACATTCACAGGCTGTTTGGCTCTTATAAAAGTTTTGACTTGTGGAGACAAGCAGCTCATTTTGACACCAGACAGAAGAATTAAAATGTACTTACTGAGGTGTGGATCGTCCCCTAACATGGAGGGCAGAAGAACTGAGGAGGAAAACAGGACAAATAGGAAGAATTTATATGCAAACTACACAGAATAGTGTTTCACTCAGAGACGTTTGTAGCAGGGCTGCAACTTACGACCATTTTCAGTATCAATTAATCTGTCAACTGCTTCCTTGATTAATCCATTAGCTGTTTGGTCCATAAAATTACAGAAAATGGTGAAAAATTAGGTGACATTCCCAGATATTTAGTTTACTGTTATAAAGAAATCAGAGAATATTTGTATTTGAGAAGCTGAAATCTGAGAATTTGGACATTTTTTCTTAAAAATATGACTCAAAACGATTAATCAATAAGTTGTTTGGTTCATAAAATGTCAGAAAATGGTGAAAAATGTTGATTACTGTTTACATGACACCTTAAAAAAGTCTTGTTTTGTCCACTACTCAAAGATATTCAGTTTACTGTTTTAAAGGAGTAAAGAAACCAGAAAAATATTCCTGTTTAAGAAGCTGTTTTTTAAAAAGATGACTCAAAAATAATTAATTGATTAGTTGTTTGGTCCAGAATATGTCGATCAGTGACGTCCTCAAATGTCTTGTTTTGTACATAACCCCAAATATATTCAATTTACTGACACAAAGGAGTGAAAAAAATGAATTTTTTCACATTTAAGAAGATGAAATCAGAGAATTCAGATATTTTTCTTGTCTTGTTTTGCCCACAACACAAAGATATTCGGTTTACTGTTATAGAAGACGAAAGAAACCAGCAAGTATTCACAACAACAATAATAATAATAACATTTAAGAAGCTGAAATTGAAGAATTTGGACAATTTTCTTAAAAAAAAACAAACTCAAAATGATTAATCGCTTATCAAAATAGAAGCAACAGGCTGATTTAATCATTGCAGCTGTAGTTTGTAGTGTGTTGTGAGCTCATTCAGCTCTGCTAAAGCTGTCCTGTAATTACGGGCACTGACTCCACAAACACTGTCAATCATTGCAACAAGGGGGAAGTTTCACTGTGTTGTCAAAGTGCCCACTAACATTTCGCTTCAGAATTAAACACCAGAGCTGCTATTCTACATTTAAGCTCAAGACATTAAAATAAATAAAGTTACTCACGAGCCTGAACATGTTTTTGAATATCACAGACTTTGATTATCAGCATTTATTCTCAGTCTATTCTCTGCCTATGTTATGATTCAGTAAATAAAGGTGTTTGTACTCACCATCCATGATGCACACACACTCACACACTCTCAGCAGTGTCACAGGTTGTATTGTCTCTTGGAGAACTCGAGCTGAATGAGTGACAGAAGATAGGAAAAGTAATTTTTGTTTGAGGAGACTGGGGGAATTCCCCTCTCAACGCCCACTTTTTCTGAACTGGCCAATGAGAAGCTGCATTACTCACAGCAGCTCTTGAGAGGATTCACTCCCCCTTTACACTGCCTGAGTCTTCAGAGCTCCCTGTGAGCTTTAAAGGGGAGTTCACCACCGTGTGTGTGTGTGTGTGTGTGTGTGTGTGTGTGTGTCCTCCAATATAAGAGGCTGTCTGTGGGCAGAGCAGGGAGACACACAGAGCTGAGAGAGAAGACACCAGACAGCAGGGTTGAGTTTGGAAAAAGTCCTGAGTAAGAATAAAAGAAAAATGAAATGTAAAACAGTGTTCAGCTGGTAGTTGTAGTGCAAACCTGCAGCATGTCACCACATGCACCATGTAGCACCAAACTCACTGTGGAGCAGGGAGGCAGCATGGATGATTTCAACACTGAAAGGTAAAATTATTCTCTGTATGACCACCTAATTCAGCTGTTCCCAAATAACCCGCTTTCAAAAGCTGAAAAAGGTTCATGCCACAATTTTTATCAGTTAATAACAATAACCGGGGATGGAACTAATAAAAAAAGGATTCAAACATTGAATTTTAGTGAAATAAAGATTAGCGGTCCCACAGTTTGGGAACCACTGACCTTATTTTTGCTCAACATGTGTTAACATTAAATTCTTAGTGTGGTATATTGTGCCAGAAACTGAAAAATTAATCAGTGTAACGTGAAAAGTTTATTGTTATGACAATATATTTTTCATTTTATTACGACATATTAACTTATCACATTAAAACAAGAAACGTTCTTGTTATAACAAAGAGCCATTTATCTTGTTGTAACATGAAATGTTTCTTGTTTTAATGGGATAAATTGTTATAACAACAAAGGTTTTTGTTATAACACTGTAATAATATAAGTTTCTGTTAAATACTTGATTCTGATTCTGACAGCTGTGATCAAAGACTCTGGAGGATCAATAAAATCATTTTTAACTCCTGAGATGAGAAGTAACCAAGTACAAATACTTTGTTTTCTCAGTTACCTGTGCTTTACTTGAATATTTATTTTTCTGACTCTACATTTTAACACAAATATCTGCACTTTCTGCTCCTCACATTTTCAAAAACAGGCTTGTTACTTTAGTTTCAATGCATTTGAGAGGAATTATTGATTATTTTTTTATATTTTGCATCACTGTGAGCCGCCTTTCCAACATCAAGACCGATTTCAAACACACAGATGGAACAGTAACACAGAAAAAATGATGTGATAAGAACAAAACAACGTGAAAGACGTGACGACTTTAAAAAAAAAGTAACGAGACCAAAATGACGTAAAAAACAAAAATGTTGTAAACGACCCAACAAGATGAAAATGACAAGAGAGAAGATGTCAAAGACAAAAACAACATAAAAGATGTAACAAGGCAAAAACAATTTTAACAATGAAAATAACAAGAAAAAGTTAGTTCTGCACAGATCGAGTCAGTAGAAAAGTCTTTCAGATGACGACTTTTTACTTTTATACTTTGAGAACATTTCAACTTTTCAACAAGTTCACTTTTCCCACTTCTGATTAAACCCATAAAATAATTTTTAAATTAATATTTTGTAACAAACTATTAATTTTCTTTGGTAAGTAACAATGCAATAAGCAGGATAACATACAGAAAGCAGGTCATTAATGTGAAATAAACCCTTTCAGGATGATTCAGGACGTCAGCGTCCTGCTTCATCATGACAGGGTTTATTTCACTTTATCACATGACCTTGTCAAATACTCGATTCTGATTGGTTTATTACAGCCTTCAGAGGGCTGTTATTTCTGTATAACAGACTGTTACTATGGACACAGTTTGGATCACAGACTCTGGAGATGCAATAAAATCATTTTTTAATCCATTAAAACATATTTAAATTATTATTTTGGATCAAATCATTGATTTTACTAAATAAACCCCTTAAGGCCCACTGGTGAGCCTCAGAGCGCCATCTAGTGGCTAAATGTGGTAACGGGTAGATTAAAATTTAAATAAGTAATTAATATAATTAAATAATTATATCTCAGTGTGCTCAATAATTCTCATAAATAAAATGTAGAATTTCATTGGCCAGCAGAGTTTTATCATCAGGCCAATCACAGCTCCTCATCATCAGGCAGAGACAAACGTGATTGGTTAGCTAGCTAACATTCCCTCGGACGCAGGGACACAAAATGATTTTTGTTTTTTTGTTCTAAAATGTACCAAGTAAACGTAAGTTGAATAAAGTTCTGAAAGCAACACTGCAGCATAACGGTGAGGAGAGAAATATAAACCTAAATACACCAAACATGTCATGGTGGGAATCCAGTGTTAGTTCAACATTTACATTTTACCAGTTTTCAGACTTAATCATCAAATTAAGTGCATTAAAAATAATAAATTAAACTTTACTAGTCTGTTAATGTGAATCTGCATTTTTCCAGATTGTAAAATGACAGAAAAATATATTTTCAGACCATTTTTGTGGAGGGAGATGATGGAGATGAACCATGTGAGGACGGCCACAAATAAAGGGATTCAACATGGCCTCCAGGGAGTCATGTGACAAATTAAAACACTCCTATTGGTTCCCTCAGGGCCCAGTCTCTTATATTTTAAAGTACTACACTGTAATTAAGGATATATTGTGTGGGTGTAAAGTGCCAAAAACAAGTGTGTTACCTGGTGGCAGCTCTGTACCACAGAGGGTTAAATCTGGATTTATAATGGTGGTGAAATCCTGTCACAGTTTATTATCTTAAATGTTGTTGTTTTTTTAACATTTTCAGGGATGATTGTCTTCAGATTGTTTTGAACAAGCAGCGGTGGGTCTTAAATTACAAAAGGTTGAGAACCCCTGAAATAGGGCACTACATGCTCTTTGAAAAAACCACCGCCTGCAGAAGGAATTGTTTGACATTTTGGGAGATGCACTATGGTTCAGATCTCGCTGAGAGTTAGATGAGAAGATATGTACCCTCAGAGCGATCAGCTGGTCAGCTCAGCTAAGCGTAACAAGACCAAACAGGGGAAACATCCAGCCTACCAGCACCGTTAAACCTCATTAACCCTTTAAGTTGTACTAAAACCTACATGTAAAAAGCTTTTTTTACAGGTTCCTCCTCGGCTTGGAGCACTTGCTAGGCAACATGCAGAGATAAGAGCCAAGAAATAGTTCCCAGTTAAACTGCAATTTGGGGATTTTACACAGATTAAACAGACATGGTATAACCTTTTAATAAGTGAGTTTGGAGGTGCTGGTAGGCGGATTCTTTGACCTTTAGACCGAAGCCTGCCAGGTGTTTGTATG
>JAJHUR010107604.1:0-11244 GCA_027495735.1 Lutjanus campechanus | reverse complement strand
TATATATATATATATATATACACACACACACACACACACATACATATATAAAAATACATATATCGAGATATTTGGTCAAGAACACTGTGATATTTGATTTTGTCCATATTGCCCGGCAGTAATGTATCACAATTTATAAGACATATCTCATGTTTGTACCATTTGGCAGTTTACAGTATGTTATTTTAGAGAAAATGTGTATTTCTAGATATATATCGTGCTGCAGAATAGCTGAAAAATACCCTGTATAAGCCGTATCAGCCAGCCCTAAAGAGAGGCTATGTTCAAACCCCCCCCTACTATATTAGCAGCAGCATGTGCTGATTTGGGTAAAATTGTACAACAAAATCTGCAGTATGACAAAACTATCCACTCTAAAATCACTCTAAACTCTCTTACCTACAATGTAAAGCACCGGTTTTATAAAAAGGCACCAAGCTTGACTGAAGCAAGTACAACAGGGATAATGTTATGTTTACAACCTGGTTCACACTAATCATCAGAGAGAGTAAACTGAACATTCATCTCAAGGCAAATCATGAAAATCCACATTCATAACCTTCTTTTTTTAGAGAACAGGTGAATTCTGTTGGTGATTTACCGTAGTTGTGCTATCGTTATGGATCGGTGCAGAAAAGTCAATAATCTCAGTTCTCTACTTTATGATTGCCTGTTAGAATATCATAAGACGGGTTTTATGTCCCTTGCAGCTGAACCAACTGGATGGTCAAACGCAACAGACTTAAACGCGTCATGTTTATGTTCTAAACTGGATCACTTTTCGAGTTTTAGTGAGAATAACTGAGTGTGAGCAACAATAGATGGATACAATCTGACCGACACTCCCTCAACTTATTAACTTAAAATTTTGATGCATCGACAACCGTTTTATAATCTCATCACAGCCCTTTGAATTCTCACCCGCGTCTAACACGCTTCATCCATCAATTTTACAGTTTCATATAGCATGCTACTATGAAAAGCAGTACACAGTACATACTACACACTGCGTTCATCAGTAGTAGGCGGTTCTGAATACAGCCACTGATCTACGTGCTGATTTATCATTTAGACAACTCAGCTGAACGTTGAGTCAATCAGGGCTGTTCTGTCTTTATCACAAAGACAAACATTACTCAGAAAAGTGAGTAACATCATTGCATTCAAGTTTGACAATGACTTTTTCTGTTCCTTTCCTGACTACTGGAGACCGAACAGAAGCTGTACAGACCGGCCAGCTGTGCAGCAGACAGTGTTGATTCAGTCTCCACTGATAAGCATAATTGAGTTTTGATGAGCGCCTCCTGAGGGAACGTCCCCGGTCTTATCGTAATGGCCTTTATTGGTCACTTCCTCCCACCGACGAAGCCGTCCTGCCACGTCAATTGGATGATTCCCCCCGTTATTACCAAATCCACGACGAATGGACAAATAAGTCAAATGCCTGCAGCAAGTCGAGCTCTTCCAGCCTCTCTTAATGTCTTCTCTTCTCTTTGATGTCGCTCCCTCAGGCGAACATATCGCTGCCTTAGATCAAAGACATTACAGCCCAACAGACTAAATGTAAGCTACTGAGGAGTTATTATCAGCTGAAAGATCGGCTTCAGGCTCTAAATGGCAGGAAATCATAAGAGAAAAGGAAAACAGGAAATATCCCTCGAAGACAAATCAACTCAGTGTTGAATAAAAGCCTGAAAACAAGCACAGAGATGAATCGTGCCAGTAAATAGACTTATTTATACTTTTAAGTGTTTTTGGACATGTGAGAATGTCCCTTCATTCATAGTCTAAGATTAGTCACAAAGACTCCAATTCATTTCCAAGAGGAGACACTTTAATCGACTCTTTATCCTCCAGAGCCACAGTGGGTCAGTCCCAGTTCAGAGTACCAGTAAGCAACCTTAACTTTAGCTTAAGTTAAAAACAAAAAAAGGACTTTCTTTGTTCATTTCTAATTATTTTAAATTGAGAAAGACGGCAGATACGCCACAAATAAGTCTGTGGTTGCTCATTTGAGTTTAAGCTCTTTTCTTCTAACATTGATTAACGCAACAGCAACGTTTAATCACACTCGATTTAGAGACGTCTTTATGTTGGTGGTTAATCACCAGCTTCATCCAGTACACATTAATGTGTGAGCTGGTCTGGTTCATAACAGAAGACACATTATGATTAACTGGTATCAGAGACAAAAAGGCAGGAAACTTGTTTTGCATACATTTCTGGTACTGATCAACCTGCAGAGGACATGGTGGTGCACTTTGACTTTGTATCGAGCCGTCAGCCTACCACAAAGACTGAGCACCACATCAAAAGATAAACAGAAGGAACAAGTGAGATTATTTTCATTATCGATCAATCTGCAGTTTACTTTCTAGATTAAATGATCAATCGTTTGGTCTATAAAATGTCAGTAAATAGTGAAAAATGACCATCCTAATTTCTCATAGTCCAAGATGATGTCCAAATCGTCTCATTTCATCAGTCCAAGACCTAAAGAAATCAAATATGTGTAGTTTATTTATTTTACCAGCTGCTCCAATTAATATTATTGGATGTTGTGATCATAAAACATGTTCCTAACCGTAAAAAGTTAAAACTATGCAACTTCCAAACTTTCAAGGCTTTGTACAAACCCTGATAAATGTATTTTTCTAAATGACAAACTTTCTAACAGATTAGCCTGCTAGCATCTGTGATAACCTGTACGAAGCTGCGTATATATGCTGATGTTGAGTCTGGCCGACTGAGGAATGCGTCTCTCCGTGTGGGTCAGCTAAGTAGTCGAGACCTTGGCTGCACCGTCAGCCACCACATTCCTCTCCTCTCTACACTGGAGCCAAGGCACTCGAAGCACAGAAAGAGAAACACACAGTTAAGAGCTCTGGGGGCCAAACCACCGAAGACCGCTGTTGTGGTCCTTCTAGGTTCATGGTGCAGGCTGCTGCGATGTCCTGCAGGGAATCGGTCTAAAGAGGCCCGTCTTCTCATAGCCCCACCCTCATACTAATATGAACTAAGTATGTTTAAATGAGCCTGGGTTTTAGAGAGAGATCAAATGTAGACAGCATGGGTCCACATGCATTAAAGGGTAAAATTCCTATAGTGGGGGATATTTCACACACCTCCCTGTAATCATTTCTGACGGCCGGGGCTAACAGCACTGCGTGAGTAGGAAAACCATACATCAGCAACTCCATCAGCCATTTTTCTTCTCCTTACTTTAAGTTTACACAGTTGGTTCTTAATGCAAAAGAAAATACACGAACATCAGCAAGTGAGTAAAACACAATATACTTAATTTCTACTTAAAGCTATTAGTGGTTTTGTTCAGCAGTGAGAAGTTAACCTTTTTGTCTCATTAACAGCACACAGATCTTCTCCAAAACTAATAAAATATGTGGTTCTGTTGAGAGTAATGGCAGCTCCATCACTCCAACACTGCACACGCGTGCACACACACACACACACACACACACAAAGCTACAATAAGTTTATCATTTGAGCTGCATCAATTAGTCAATTAATTGTAATAATCGATTAATGATTTTGAGTCATTTAAGGAAAAGAAAATTCCACATTCTTTGATTTAAACTTTTTAAATGTGAATATTTTCTGGTTTCTTTGGTCCTATGACAGTAAACTGGACATCTTTGGGTTGTGGACAAAACAAGACATTTGAGGACGTCAGCTCAGGCTTTGGGTGAACATTTTCAACTGAAAGTTGCTTTACAAGAACACAAAGTGATTAAAATAAGGACAACAGCACATAAAACAAAGTACAGGAGGGTGAAGCTCATGAGGATCTGTATCGCTTTGCCTCCATCCTGATTGGATCTGATGAAGAACCCAGGACACATCTTGGTAGTGACTTGCCAATCACAACATAGCTCCGCCCTAAAGCATATCCCTGCTTTGTGGACCATTTAATCTAAATGGGACAGTAATGGCCATCATGATGTATTGAAGAAGGCTCTAAACTAGTGATTAAGACCATAAACTCATTAAGAAACTGAAGTAATAAATCAAGTGAGACGTAGAGTCATTTTCTCATAAGCGTACAGATAATCAGAAATTCTTTGTGCAACCAGTGGAGTCGTTCAGTGACTGTGGTGCCCACATGTGCTGGTGGTCTAATGCAGAGACCTCACACACACCTCACACACACTGTGATAGAACAAAAAAAAGTGCAGGTACAGAAAGTGACACAAGTGCACACACATTAATACTGAGACACATTTGCCTGAACACACACTTGCCCACATTGACACCACATCAAAGAGGTACTGTACTATTGAGACACATTTGTCAGGAAGGATGTCTGAACAAGGGGAAGCCCTCATGCCACCCAAAACACTCTGATCTGTGTGTGTGTGTGTGTGTGTGTGTGTGTGTGTGTGTGTGTGTGTGTGTATTGTATATGGCATAAAGAGAAGTCTGAAAAAAAAAAATCAGGTCAATTGAGCTTTGTTTATGTGAAGTACATTTCCAGAGAACATGAAAACAACAAGTTCTTTCTACTGAATATCTGCACCACAACACAACTGACCTAATTAAGAATAAATGTTATGCCGCAAGTAAATAAATGACTAAAATCAAAAAGTATTTCCGTACCAATATGCCTCACCGTGCCACACAAACACAAACACTGAGTTGATGGATGTGCTCATTAACTTCTTTTAATAGTTGACAACCAGCCTAATTGATTAAACAATCAATTGTTTCAGCTCTAGTCCACATTGAAGCTGCAACAAGCAATTAGAGGTTTTCTAACTTCATTGATTGATCATTTAGGCAAACGAATGTTTGAAGAAAAAAAAAACATGCTTATGTCCTTAATTTGCCCGTTTCTTCCAACGAACAGTCCAAAAGATAAGGATGTTTTAAATTTATTGTCACATATTTGGCATTTGTGATTTAAAAGTTAATTAAACATGTCATTTTTTTAAAGTTGCCTCTTGATTTTCTGTATTTTCTCGTCCAAATATTCAGGATTTATATGAAACTAAAAGCTGGTCATACTCATCTAATCTCACGGTTTTGAAACTTCACACCAAACAAGACTTTGTACTGTTTCTCCTAAGTCTCTGATGTGTAAATGTCTTCTTAAAGTGTTCATAAAGGTCTCTACAATATTGTCACATTACAGCTGGAGACATTAAGTCAACATTATTGGGATATCTGATTTGGTTGCCCTGCCGTAGGGTGGAGCATTTTGATTATTATATTTCATGCTCACACCCTCCAATTTTCAAGTCAGATACATCTGTTCTGCTTGAGGGTAAAAAAACACCGAGTGCATCAGTGCTGATAGTTGCTAACAGTCTGGCTTCAGGCCTGGAACAACCATCTGTCAGAGTATGACAGGGCGTCCTGGGACAGCCGAGGCAGGAGCTGCAGGACCGACATCAAACGGCCTCCCTCCGGGCTCGCTGATACATTTCCCAATGGAAACACAGCGAGGATCAAGTTCCATGTTCTGCCGTGGCCCTCTATATTTTTACTAGTCTGCCACAAAGCCACAACAGCTTTTCTTTTCGAGGACGGGGGAGGTGGCGGTGGTGGAGGACGGTGGCGTGTTAAGCAGCATGTTTCCCAGGCTGTCGCCGTAAATAAGAACGTGCGAACGTACGATTTATTTTGTTACGAGGGTCTAAAAATTGTGAAATATAAACACCTGTAGAAGTGAAACAATTAATTAATCAATTGGTCCACAAAGATAGTGATCGGGTGAATGTTAGGATGCACTCAACTAACAAACACTGTAGAGGAGCAGGAGTATATTTAAAGAGATTAAAGATCAGTTACATTCAGGATGGTGAATGAACAGATACCTGTTCAAATTTAGTTTCAGACACGTATTAGAAAATCATTATTCATCACAGTGCAGATATGGACGATTCTGGATTGATTCACAAATGTTCTGAATGGTTAGTTCATAACGAGACGTTGATTAACATCTTTGGTTTGATCGGACAAAAGAAATAAGTTGAAGACATCAAGAGATCATTCAGAAAATGAGATTAATCAATAATGAAGGTGATTAGTTGCAGCCCTTTATTCTCGTGCCCTGCTGTAAAGGGTCCACATACTGTTTAACTAGAAAGTGGCTTCAGCAAAAAGAGTCAGATGAAAGTGATTTAGCCAGAAGAGGGGGGGGTTTTATGGTCGACTTCTGCCCTAAATGTATTCATATAGTTCCCGTTACAACTGCCAGAATATGTAGTGGTTGAAAAGGGGGTGGAGGGAGGAGGGTGGTGGTGGGGGGTGGGGGGGGGGATCAGATTCTCGACTGCTCTCCATCACAGGCAGGAAGGACAAAAACCTCCTCTCTCTGTGCCAACATTCCTCGGCCCAAAGGGATTTTATAGACCAGCGGACAGCAATGCAGGAACCATTATTACATCCTAGTGATACTATTTATCATGCTCCCTCTTTCCCTCCCTCCTTCCCTGCGTTCTTTTCACCACACAGGCTTTCAGTGCACCCCATCATGCAAAAGAGACAAAAAAAAACTTCCTTAAAAAAAAGGCCTGGCTCATTCTGGTGCAAATGATTGGGAGCTAAATGCAAAACCAGTGACATTCCAACAAGATATAACAAATGAACTCGGCCCCGAGGCTCCAAAGGCAACAAGCTGAGGTTTGGTGGTGCAACATGGATTAACTCAGAGGCAAAGAGGATTTTTTTTTTACCCTGATTAACCACAGCAGTTGCCATCACAAGCACACTTGGTAAATTAAGGTGATTTGACATTGCTAATTGAAATGAAAACCACAAAAAGTTTGAAAGGACTTTTCTTTTTGCTTTTGTCCAGTGAAGACGACGAGAGTCCAACCGCCCGGGCTTTTCTGCGTGTGACTCAGAAAACAAACTGTACTTTACTATCTTTCACCTTCACCCAAAGCTCCGTCATGAAGGACTTGTAGTGACTTGTGTTGCCTTACATGGGCAACACAAAACGCTGAGGTCAATGGAAAAAGGCATGAAGAACAGGATTTGTTTGCCCTGGTCTATTTTGGACAAACTGATAAAACTGTACACGAGGTCTCAGCCTGGCCACCGCTCAGCAGCATATCTGAGAGAAATCAAAATGGTCAACCACAGGTAGTGAAAGACTAAACTAAATGAAACAATAATTTCCCAGAATTTGAAAATTATTAGTCTTTTCTTGGCTCCAGTTGATAAAAAAAAGCCAACTTTCTCCAGTCTGCTGATAAAAAACATTCCAATCATGCCTGTGGCTCCCCAAAAGGGCCTTTTTTGCATTCAGAGCACGCTCTATTGTCAGGTAGCAGAACATTGTTATCGATTAGCTGGGAACGCCAAACCCACATACCAATAATGACCTCAGTGGGTAGAGAGAAGAAAAGGCTGGAAGGAGGGAGGGAGGTGGAGGGAAGGATTGTCATAGCTCAGAGGCTAAGTATCCATCAAAGGAAAGTGCAGCGAAAAAAGGAGACAGAAAAAAGGGAGAAAAGCCGCTGAGGCCTACCTAGGAATGACAATTGATCACAGAGGCAGCGAGGGACCGAGGGAAGAGGAGGGGAGACGGACTGAGTGACGATTCAAGGAGCAAAATCTGTAGGGTAACAGCTCATTTAAGGAGCCGAAAGGCTAGAAGCAGCAAACTTTTTGGTGGGAAAGTTGTAGGTGTATCCACGCTAGGCTAGGCTAGAGGAAAGGAGTGTCCCTTATGAAAAGGCCCCAGGGCCCTATTGAGATCCCTCCAAGTGTGCAAAATCCCCAAGAGGGCCGGTCAAGGTCACCAAAGGTCACATTCCAGAGGGGAAATCAAAAAAAGAAGAAGAAGAAGAGCGGAGAGGGGAGCAGGGGGTGACAACAAGATGAGGCAGAGTGAGCAAGCAGAAGCTCCACAGCTCTGAGGAATGTAAGATTGTAAAGGAGAGCAGCAGTCAGTGGCTTCTGACAGCAGCACGCCGCTGGAAACAAGCAGCCTGAAGGCAGACGAAGTTCAGCTCTGCGATCCGGGATTAGTATCCTGAGCGTTTCTGGCTCCACACGGGGAATATCAGTGTGTCAGAGCACAGGTCACAGTGAAGCAGGTGACATTCATATGTTTGAAATCCTGCCCTCGGTTGCATAAAGACTTAAGTTTGAAGCAAAACATTTCCCTCAGTTGAGGGGTTCACTCAGGAGTGATGCATAAAGCCTCTTAGGTCGAATCTTTGCCTAAATGTTTAACTTAAGGCTGTCATGTCAGTTACAATATGGTAAAAAGTGTGATTGCACTCGGCCATATTCTGATTTCACTTCGATTGTGATTAATTTTGCAGCCCTTATTAGACAGCATTATTTTTGGTTCTTAGCTTGCTTAGCTAACATACTTGAGGAATATGGAAAGCACAAACACACAATCCAAAGTATATTTTAAAAAAGCCATAACAAAGACACACAAGCTGAAGATGTGACAAGAAGAAACAAACAAAATCAACTGTAGATATATAAAGAAATATAAAATTATTACTGTGATAACAACAAAGGAGACAAACATCAACAGAAGTCTACACAAGTAATTCCACAGTTTGGCGAGCAAGCTACAAAGTTGCTAGTGCTAATGTCAAATTTCTAAAAAAAAAAAAGTGGAGTTTTCTCCATCCTGTCAAATGTGTTTTGGTATCTCCTCCTCTTCAGTCTCCATAAATCCAACCATTGTCTCATGTTCCACAAATATTTCACTTTTAAGGGACTGTTAGGGATCCCTTAAGATTTTCTGACCAAAATGGTCAATTAGGACCCTCTAGCAATGCATAAGGGAAAACTCAAGAAGCTAAAGGCACTGAGAGATAACAGGCTTTTCCATTATAACATTCTAAGGAAATTGTTATGGTGATTTTATCTAGCACATTTTTTTCTGAGGTGGTCCTAAGTGGTTTTAAGCAACAGGGCCCTGCAGCCTTTTAAACCTGATTTAAAGACGACTCTGCAGTATAACATATATGTCAGGCATCCATCCTGGAATGACTGGTAAAGTCAGTGTGCTACTGTTGTTCACACCATTTGTACTGACCAACTGGGCTGACTGGTTGGGGGGGGGGGGGGGGGGGGGGGGGGGGGGGCGCATGTGTTTGTGTGTGGGTGGCATCCAGGAGGGTCTGTATCAGCACCCATAAAATGTCAGAAAACAGAAAATATTCTCATATGAGAAGGTATAATCAGAGAATTTGGACATTTCTGAATTTGGACATTCCTTCCTGAAAAAATGACCCAAAATGATTTATCAATTAGCAAAATATTTTGCAGCTAATCAATTATTCTCCTTATCGTTGCAGCTGTACTCATTACTGCTTACTTTCACACTGTACATTTTGAAGTGTCTGGTTTTGTATGTATGGGCAATAATTCAGGCCCAAACACACAAAAATATCAGGTTTCTGCTGAATTTGAGACTACATGAAAGGCAGCATGTACAATGCCTTCTGTTAGTGCTCTTTAAAGAGACAGTGCATGTGTAGTTTTTAAAGAAATCTAACTATATGTTTGATAATCAGCTCTCCCCATTCACACACAGTCATACTACTGTCTCGAGGCAATTCTTTCCCCTGGGTGGAGCAGGACACACTCATGAGTTTCATGTATAAACAGAATGAAGAGGGACAATCTGAAAAATCCTGGAGAATAGAAAGGGAAACCCCAAACAAACAGGAGGGGGGGCATATTGTTAAAAAAAAATCCAATCTGCCATATGAGCAGAGGTCACACCCTGACAAATAATTGCAGGAAAGTACACATGGAAAACCTCCAGTCATTGAGAAATAACACGAAACTCAAAAGTTAGTGGGGCTCCTCAGCGCGCACATTCTTCTGGCGTTAAGTCAGCCTGGTGCTTTCCACAACACAGCAAGACAACATCTCACTTATCCCCAAAAGTATCAGCGAATCCTCGGGGAGGATATTTATGAAACATGGACATCAGCACGTCAGCGGGTTGTTACATGTCAAGCAGCAGTAAAACCTCAACACATGGAGCTCCACAGACCAGCAGCAGATGACTGGTGAATGACAACTGTAAACACCATCTTTCTCCATAAAGGTCTGTCAACCCTGGAACACATCAGCAACTGATATTACAGATATTACATCTTTTACAGCAACAGTCATATGCTGTCATAACCTGAACTAGTGGTTATTGTTATTGTCTGTGTGTTTATGAGCTTTTGTACACTATCTTTTCTTTCTGTTATATATTATATTTGTGCCTCTGCTTTTGTGTGTATTCTTGAGCTGCAGTGATTATATTGAATTAATCACCAACTATTTTGATCATTTATTGGTGGTGTTTTTACCAGGGAAATGGCAAATTTATCAGATTTCAGCTGAATCAGATGTGACTAAATCAGCTTTCTTTAGTTATATCTGACATTAAACTGAATTCCTTTAGACTGTGGATGTTGGCAAAGCATTTTCACAACTGTAATTTCAATCAAAATAATTGCAATATGACTTTTTCCCCCTATATCATGCAGCCCTATAGTTCTGAAGTGCAACACATGCTTTGTATTAAATTGATCTGTCCCTATCAAATAATCAAATGTGTGACAACTTTCTTTAACTAATTGATCATGGAGAGTCATTTATGTAAAAAGAGCAGTGATTGGCCCGTCAGAGGCTGAGCGGTGACTTGAGTCGCCCCCCCTTCACCCCCCAATACTGGGCCCCTCACTGGATAATAGCAGCAGGCTGTGGATGCCTGAGTGTCCCCCAACCACACACACACACACACTCCTCTGACTAACAACACAGACTCACCAACATCAACTGTTGTTTAACATCAAACCTGCTCTGTGTCCATGTGAGTTTATACTAAACTTTACACCGTTACAGTTAAATCAAAGCTGTGTGAGTCGCGTTAATGGATAACTAACCAACTAGCTAACGAGCTAGCTTGTAGCGGACTTTGGCTCGCGCTGCCAAACAGCAAGGGGGGGGAAAGTTTTCAAACTTGTACATTAAATAAAATAATGTTTAGTACGTGAACTTACCGACTCTGAAAACACGGAGGCAGATAAAATCAACACGAGGCAGCAGAGGTGCAGCATGGTGTCCTTTAGGTACCGTTAAAGTTTAAATAAAGTCTTCAGTTAAAACCGTTGAACGTTAGTTTAGCTGCGGTCTCAAAAGCTCAACCAGTGCGGTGAATTAACGTATCTTCTCTGTCCCGGTATAGTCCAACAGATGTGAGAGACACTGTCCTCCTTCTTATCACCTTCACTGTCTCTGTCT